>JAMPIV010014440.1:0-111331 GCA_024509875.1 Oreohelix idahoensis | reverse complement strand
GATATAATAACATGCATAATATTTGATATATAATATGATTAATGTTAGATGACTATGACAAATAAGTTTAGTTGACATGACCGCGACACGGTTCTACTCAGAACATCGTCGGCCATATGTCACGATTGTATTAAATTTTTTTTTGAAAAATTGTTAAGTCGGATAGATCTTGAAAAAAAATCTATCGATTTTTTTTTCCCCCGGTGTACAGGGAATTGTTACGGTATATGATATTAACGCCGTCTGCTAAAGGTTATCAGACGTGCAATTGTAAAGGTTAAGACATTTAATATATTGCGATAGATGTTTCAATTATTGAACGCTCCATACACGATCGATTATGACGTGTCTAGCGTTGTTTAGGACACAGTCGGTAACTAGGAGACGCTACCCTTTGTTACTTGACCGCCAAGCTGAATAGCTGCGTTTTGTTAACCTTCCAATTCAATGGCATGATATAGCCATTTATATGTGCATTTATGATGGACCAGGGTCAGTCCTAGAACTCTACATGAGAGGAAACTTATGGAGGTTAGTGATTAACTAAATCCTTGGAAGGAGAAGATAATCGTCTACTTTATATGAAGTAATTAGACTCACAGTCTCACTGTCGGCAGGTAGCCATTCTAGCTGCGCGTGCATATAGCTGTGATGTTCTGACGACAATTACTGCATTGTATCCTTAAACGGACATTGACACGTAAAACAGCAGTCTACGCTATTGATTGATTGATGCATGTACCTCATGTGTGAATTGAACTGTTTATGTATGTGTGTAATCAATATTAAATTGTGAAGGACTCGAACCGGAGGCATTATTCGTTGAATCACGTTACACCATTCAACCTTATGAATTATGTATTTTGTGTCAAGTTGCTGAGTTAACAAGATGAACAGTTGTTTACATCTTGATGCCAAGTTCAGGCATTACGACAAACCAAAGGTGAGGTTCACCCCATTCGCGTACGAATATTAGCACGATCAGAATTCAAGCAACACAACCAGTAACCACACACGAAAATCCTTCAACAAACATATGAAGGATTAACTCTGACTACATAAAATCAATATAACTACTAGTGCCGTATAAAAGTACACGGCCACATAATGACGTATTTTTTGTTTAAGATTTTAAAACCGATCACCTTGCCACGGGTAGCAAGAATTCTAGCCATTAGACACAGTCACATCCCAGTATTCTGTTTTGTCTTTATTTATTTACTTATTTATTTATTTGGTTTAAGCAAATCCAAACTCCTCGTTAAGAGATAACCATTGACCATAAATACGAAGCAATATAAAGAAATGTGTTTGTTTTTTATTAATAACACGGAAGCAGAAAACTATTGATAGAAATACAAAAAGGGCAATTTTCAGATTAATGAACAGCACTAGTTAGTGCTGATGAAACATTTTGTTGTGCACATTTACGACTGAATAATCCTGTACGTCAAACTATTATCATTGAAAGTGGTAGATCAGCTATGTGCTCATTACTTTTAAATGTGCATTAAGTTGAAAATGTTTTAAATTTTTTTACAATCAGCATAGAGGAAAATAAAGAATATTTAAAAAAAGAAAAAAATAACAAATATTGTACCTGAAACAAAATGTTATGACTAATGCAAATGTTTATAATAAATTTATACAAGTTACAAAGTAGGAACATCTTCTATTCAGTCTGATATTTTGTTCACAACCTAATTGTTTCCCTTGGAAAGCAAACAAGCTACCTCCCCTAACTAGTCGTTGATGATGGGGACAGAATTATGTACAATTTTAATGTCTTTCGTGACAAGTGTCAATTGTTTCTTCCCTTGCTCCAGTGTTTCTATCATTTATTACTTCATCCTCAAGGCGTTGTAGTTATACAGTCCAGATGTGTTTGTAATATTTCTTTGTCGCTCTAGTGACGGACTCAGCCGCTGCTTACAGCATCATGTGGTTATATATCTTTTTACTTTATTTCTGATGTCAAGTCCAATCTGACCAGATGTGTGATCTTTTGCTTATAATGGGCGTATTTTTTCTAATTGCTCTTAAGTTTTGACCGCTAGACTGTTATCTCGGTGTTTTTTTTTATTTTTTAAAAATGTATTTGTCAGCATTATTGTAAGCCCTGTAAAGGGCTAATCGTGTAAAAAACCGTGATCTGGTTGCCTATAGTCGTCACGTCGTGCGTTTATTGTAGCATAGTTGCGTATTAAATGTGCGTATTTATTTACTTTTGCAAGTGTGTTACTTTTATTTCTACAGCTATTATTACTGATTCGACGGCAGCTCTGAAAAGGACACGTCTTTAAAAGGTCAACTAGCAAAAATTTAGGTGCATATGGGTTTTTTGTTGGTTCAGTTTGTGTGTTTACCGCTTGTGTCCGCCGATAATGTTATCTTTCTTAGCTCCAGCTGATTTATGACTTTGTTGATGATGATTGGTCGTAGGACCTCTAAATCTGTAATGAGTTATTCGTTCATTACATTCTTCCATTGTCCTGTTTTATTTGATGTGTCAGTGATGATCTGTCTCTCTTGCTTTACGCTTTTGTTTCGTTGGTGGAGGACTGAGTGCTTTCTTTTCCTGCCTATATATTTATATAACTGTCAGGTGTGTAGTCAGTTGTCGGAGTTGAGTTTTGAAGTGTAGTTCCTTTTTATTTGACTGTGTCTTTTCGTCAATCTATTTCTTGCCTTAATTTTCCGAATCCTTTGACCGAATACCATCACCAACCAAGAACTGATTTCTCGGAGCAACCAAGAGGACATGCACACCATTATAACTGCTAGACGGTGGAGTTGAGTTGGCCACGTCCTCAGAAGAGCCCCTGATACCATCACAGGAACAGCTATGCTATGGACCTGTCACGAGAGGGTTGTTGTTAAGTTATCTATAAGGTTTGGCAGCAAGGGAACGACAGTCAAAGGGAATGAATAAGGAGAATTGGAATGGGAAAGTTCAGATAGAGTATAAAAAGGGGATGCGCAAACAATAATGCGCATGAAAGGGGTGAACGAGAATCCAGTGAAGCACGCTTTTCTCAGCAGCAGTCCAGAAGGCGTGAAGTAGAGAGTGCAGATGGCACGTACGCTAGTAGCCATGTTGAAGGCAATATTCATGTAGTTCAGGTGATGAATATTTCACGGACAAGAAGTAGTTTGGGTAATGATTAACCCGAAATATTGAATAGTGAGAATTCTTGTCTAGAAGGAGAAACGGTGTGAGTTAGATTTTATTCAGAAAGGGAAAAGGTACGTAGAGTGAATTATAATACATATAGACAGTAGTCATATTCGTCAGTGATGAAAGGGAAAATAACAACCCCGGCGAGGTCCGGTTCCATCAATATAACCTGAACACTGAGAGGATACATATAACAATAATCTAAGAAATTGTAAGGAAGAAAGAACAGAAATAGAGACTATAGCACCTGAGTGATCATCTATGGTTAAAGATCAGAAGGTGTAGATTCGATACTGAACGAGAGAGAGAGAGAGAGTGAGGGAAGGAAGAAATATTGAGAAAGAACTTACACATTGTATATTCTATGATGGACCAAATTTGGATGTCAGAACAGACAGCAATGATCCTCTCATATGTAAATAAACAGTATTTCAATTACTATGGCGTTATCGCATCACGTGCTGTGTGTGTGTGACTGTTATAATTATACAGCATATCATTGCTAGCCAAAGAGGTAAAAGAACCTGGGCAGACACTGCAACATAATATGATCCATGATACAGCGACCAGGCTGTCACAAAGGTATCCTGGACAAAAAGATGTATCAGATGATACCAGGATAGTGCCAGATAAGAGACTGGTCTTACAAGAAATACCCCTTTTCTGAAAAGAGTAAAGGTGTATTGGATCAAAGGATAGAATCCAGCTGTATAAACCTCCAGGTGTGATGAGAGTAGCTGTCCTGAAAGTCTATTTGCTCCCTTTCAAGATCCTCCCTTGATATTATATGTTATTATAATGGTTTATTATAGCTAATCATGCTAGGGGTACTAATTATGGTCTATCTATATATATATGATATGTATCAACAAAACTTGGCACTCAATTTAAATAATTTCAGCAAGTCTGATGATACATATTTACAATTTATTTACCCTATACCTGTTCTCCTTTCGGTTAGGTAACTTACAAGACACTCAAATGTATTTACAGCATAAAATAAATAAACATAGAAACTTTAATTATCAAACAGAATCCTGTACTTAAGTTTCAATTTTTCTACACCGATTAATATTATAATTCAATATAGTTGTCACTAAGTTGAACTGTGACGGTAGTAATAGATACATTCTGTCCACAAGGATTCATCATACACTGTGTTTTTATCTTTTTATTATATATATTGATGGTAGAGTCTGAATAGGCTGACCAGTGGCTTTGCATTTGCCACTTATCTTCTATGTAGAAATAAATCACAATCCCGCCATGGACTAACACGTCTGTGAATTGTCAGGCAGTGGATGCTGGGTATCTGGCTCCAATGACTTTAAGAACACTTGCACCTCAGAGTCCAACAGAGATAGTTGATTCCTATACTTCTGGTAGTTTGCTGGATAAAACCTGGAATACAAATAATCACAACCCCTGAATGGTCCAGCACTACTCTGTCCTCACATAAAATGGATAACAAACAGTGTCAGACATTGTGCTAACATATGCACAGGACAATTTACCTCAGTTCCACTCACAGGCAGTTCACTGTGTATACACTTTCCTTATAAATCCTAAGTTAGATCCAGTTGTCCATGATCCGCCTTCATACAATGATTTGGTCTAGTATAAAACCCTAATTAATACCTTGATCCATACATTTTAACAAATCCTGTCATCCTTTCTTATGTTCCTGATAAGTGTGTCGTTCTTCTAAGAAATACTCCTTTAAATACTTTATCAAACTTACAGGCGTAATTTGGCCATATTCTCAATTATTCTACACATTTACAAGGCTGGCTTTTCCTCTAACTGTACACAGATGCTGGCAGCTACCGCCTGCATCACACTCGTCCTGTAATTTTCCTTAACACATACTACACACTTCCTAACGCACACGTGGATTAATCACAGGAAAATTACATAATTATATATATATATATATATATATATATATATATATATATATATATATATATATATATATATATATATATATATATGTACATTCTTTCTTACACTCAGGCAATACCCACAAGCTGTAACAGGCTATTAATGGGCATCTAGATCTGCCAGGCAGATGCGGTTGCAAAGTTATATGACTTTTATATTTTTTCCGCTCTCTTCTGTTCAGCTGTATTTTCAAATTTTTTGACCTCAATTTAGCCAAGGGCAAGGTCTTATATACTAGCACATCCGCCGTATCGGATGGCATGGGGGAAAAAGAGTATTAAAAATCTCAAAATGAGCATAGTTTTGCTCTCTGTCCAATTAGCAACATTTTAATATTTGCATGCTTTAACTAGATAAATTGGGACTAACCATGATGCAACGAAGCCTTTTCCCTCGATATTTCTAATTCTATCTTACTAAAATACTATACGAGAAAGTTTTTACACCCACCTCTAGCGTAACATTCCCGTTGTTGAATTATATAATCCTTTCCGGTGATACTTCTTTATTATTTCTAAAAATTAAATGGCATTGTACCATCGGTTACACAAAATGGGTATAGCGTGCGGTATGGTCAGGTTTACTCCTAATTATATAGAAAACCGTGTTGTGAGACAGACTAAATCACGACATGACCCCCTGAAGGAAAGCGAAAGAGAGGCCAACCAAAAAGAACTTGGCGGAGAACTATGCCCTACAAGACCCCATATTTCTAGGTGGTCACAGCCACAATGGGTAGGGAGCACAGAGGCAAAAGAGGGTCAGAAGTGGGCCATGAGGAGAAAAAAAAGTTGAGAACGCCCTGCGTATACAAGTACATTATTCCTTCTTCTAGCTAACACATGTCATTGTGATAGATTATGTAAATAGATTACATATATCAGCACGTCTTTGCTCCCACCTGGCTCCCACCTTTGCTTCCTTATTAGTATGAACGTTGGTTAACGCAGAACCCAGGTACTTCTATACCTGTCAAACTCATAATTGTTGCCACGCCTATTTTTTTCTTTTCTCTATTGTCTTACATGCAATAGGAAGGTTTACAAACAGACTTATTAACTAGTCCACGACGGGACAGGTAAACAACTAGCGTGTAAGAGCCGTTAACTGGATTATCACGCGCGCGATTGGGCAATCGTTGAAATAGTGACAGATCAGATTATGATGCATGTAGAAAGAAAATCAAAGTTGCGATAACCACAGTTACCGACCTCAGCCGTCTGTTCGTGAGTCACAGAGACTGTAATTAGCGACGGAACGAGCGGAGATCAAAAGACTGTTTGCTCGTTGCCAAAGTCCATGCGGTCGGCAGAAGTGAGAAATAAAGCTTTCATTCAGAAATCGACCGCAGATTTCCCCAAAAATACGGGCAGGCGTGACATCTCGCAAGAGCTAGCGAATTAAGACCTATTTAATATATATATACCTCATCCTTTAAACTCAATTATCAAGTCGCCTCAGAATTTTTGGAACATCTAGCTTCGAATCCTACACCATTGTAATAGTGGAATTACTTAGTATTTCGATTGGAGGTATTTTAAATTTCTGTGTTGCGGTAAATATTATACTAGCATTTTTGAGTCATTTAATTGTTAACGTTCGTCATTATATTTTACTAGGATTTTGTGGTGTTAATTGACTAGCGACATAAAATAATTTATAGCAATTTTACCGGCTGTAACGTTAATTTAATTAATTGCTATCCCCTAGAAAAGAGATATTTTAATTGACTAGGAAATGCTCTAAGCAATGTAGTACTGACGAAATATATATTTATCTCTAATCCATTATGTGTAAAATTTTGTAAATGACTAGAATTTATTTCACGGGTTAATAAGAAATATAAGATAAGCTATACACTTGTGTTTTCTAATCAAATCTAATAACAGAGTGGATAATAAATTATACCTTTACGCGGGTTTGGATAGAATACTATAGTGTGACTAAATGTGTTGTATTTTCTTCCTAAAAATTCAGTACGGGTCACAAACCAAAACCTACCAGAGGCGTGAATCTGAGAAAACGGGTCTAATTCATTCAGTACAAAAAAAACATTCTTATATAAATATCGTGTCTTCGAGGTAGACCTGTTTGGCCGTCTTATTTCACCCAGAAAGAGAGAGAGAGTACCAATAAAAGACTATAAGAATTAATTTAACTGGACATATAGCTACCCAGCTTTCGTTTACATTATTTTTTTTATTTACATTTAGCCCGCTGTGGCGAAGTTATCAAATTTAACACTACCCGACTACCGACCACTGTGTTGGGGTGAGGATTTTATCCAGAGAGAATTATCTACCTGATATTCTCTTTAAGTCTCGAAATTTCAAGCTACTGTACACTGTGAACACTAGATCTCGTATGTGTTTTTTCCTACCTGTACTAATTGGTGTGACATTAACAGTAACGAAGTAAGCGTTCCCCAATAAGATGATTAAATCAGTCTTGGAGGAACTGGGGCGTATTTTGTCAAATCCCAACCCTAGATTTGTGGTTGTATCATGGAGATATGTTCCAGATGTTATGAAAGCACTTATTAGGTAAGCGTGACTGAATGTGGCCACAGGTTTTGTCAGAAGCGAGAGAAAGGAGTGAATAATTCTTCTATTGTATAATCATTGTACTCACTTTAATTTTTTTTCTTCTTTATGTTTGCTAATACTGTTCATTTCAGGATAGATTAATTAAAAGTTCTTTTCTTTACAGTATAGTAAAATTCTATACCATAGTGCTAATCTTTTGACCTTTTGGGGGTTAATAATTTCTTCTAACGGGGTCTTGTCTCAACAGAGGGAATTGCACTTATGTGTCTATTTCTTTATTATTTCTGTAACCTATGCTTTTTGTATTTGATATTTGATACTGGTTGTTGTGAAGTTTTCTTTATAATATATAAACTTAACATAAAACTTAATTACCTGTATTGGTCAGCTCTGCCCAATATCCCTACTCCATTACTATAGTTTCACGTTTGTGCGTCAAATTGTCGTTACTTATCTGTGTGTATAGGTGAGTGGTTATAGTGTATATGTTAATATATACAGAAAGGTAAACTGTCTGATAAACAAATTTCAGTCATAGCGATAGGCTGGACTAGAGTATTTTCTCAATCCAGGGACAGACTCTACCTTTTCACCATTTCACTCGTGAAATCTATTTCTGTACCTTATCTCTCACTGAGTTACCACCTTTACAGTTCTATTCAGAGGGGACCAGAATCTATCTTAACCACCTTTCCAAAATCTACGACAGTCATTAACTACACCAACACAACAGGAATTAATAATTCAACTTAATCTAAACCATGGGTGGCCATCTACGCGATCTCTAGGACCGTAATACTAGAGGACATCTCGACAACAGATATACATTTTTACAACAACAAAAACATGGTTATATATGATTATATCAAAGAAAACAGATTTATTATAACAAAATTAATGCCACTGGTATCTCACCTTCCTAGTAATATTTTTGTAGCATCTCTATGGTAAACATATTCTTTAAGTATCTTTTCCCACCATTATTCAGTTATACAGCAAAATGCGTATATAATTTCAGGTACGTAATTGCAGCCTTATAAAAAATTATATACAATAACTAAAAACATCAACGGAAAACGGGGTGCAAACAATATTACGTTAGTAATAAATAAGAAAGGAAATGTTATCACCACAGCATAGGGGCAGGAAACAAGATGGGCAGAGCACTTCAGAGAAACACTGAATAATGAACCACCAGAGATGCAGCTGAATGTTCCTGAGGCTGAACATGATCTAGACGTAAATACAGACAGTCCACGAAGTGAAGAAATAATCACAGCTATCAAAGGGTTAAAAAATGTTAAAGCTCCTGGTCACGATATTTAAATGCTAAGTTATTTAAGACAGACCATGAACTAGCTGCAGAACTATTAGAACCGCCATTTGCACAAGTATGGACTGGGTGATGCGACAGACAACAGAGGGCAGTCCAAGAGGAATAAGATGGACTACGTTTTCTATATTGGAAGATCTGGAATATGCAGATTACATAACACTACTAGCACATTCACATCAACACATCCAGGAAAAAAATCAATCTAAAGAAGACAGAGGATAGACTTAAATAAGTATAGCCAGCAAGTGGGCCTGAACATCAATCTAAAGAAGACAGAGGTCGTGACACGCAATGTGAGCAACCATGAGCCCGTAACAGTAAAAAATCAACAACTGGAACAGACAGAAACCTTCACATACCTAGGATGTATAGTAACACAAGATGGCGTATGGTGTCCTCTTTCTCTTGTTCCCAAGTCAGATTTCACCCGTATCTACACGAGCGCTGGTCGTAGACCTGGTTGTCTGTGGTGTTTTGTCATACAATATTATCAAGAGATTGATGACGAGCGCTTTTTAGCGCTGACAGCACAATTCTGACAAATATAAATTATATATATATTCATTGGCATTGAAAGGTTGAATGAAATAAAAGTCTGTATTACTACGACGCATGGGTCAAGTGCAAAATGTTTTTTAAATGTAAAAACTAAACTTAACAAGGAGTCTAAATTGTACAGCAAATTCATTTTGTGTTATTTAACCATATATAATTTGATTGCTTATATGTAATTTTTGAATCCTTTTGGACAAAATTAACTAACAAACGGAAATCTTTTACTAATTTATGTATTATTTTTTTAACAGAATTGTTTTCCATGGAGCCATTTACCTCCCTTACCAGTAAAAAAATGAAGCCAAAGGAAATCACTTGTTATATATACTTTATGTGTGAATATTGATTCACAAAAACAAAACAAAAATGATCATTGATTCCCTGTGCTGGATTATCCATTAAGCCAAATAAACACGTGCTTAGGGCACGAACTGAAGGTGGGCACCACAGAGTTTTCCCCCTAGCTATCATGCCCTTAACTCTCAACTCTGTCATTGCCACTTTCGAATTTAGTTTTATTTTTTAACTGGTCATTTCTGGCTTGTTCGACTTTAATCTGAATTGTTAAAAAACATGTTTTCTTTGCAGTGACTAAATTTTAAAAGTTTGAAGGTGTCAGACATAGACCTAGAGTTCAGTATGCTTGACTCTCTTTTTACCGTTTCTCTGCGTGAATGTCAGTGTTTTTCTAATCATTATAAATACATGTGATCCATATTCTTTTGCAGGGCCAGATTAATAACTTCGGCTGCCCTAGGATATTAAGATATTTTGAGACCACTCTCCAATCTTCTAAACGATAAAGCTAGAAAAAACTTAATGGATTTCATATAAATGTTTTTATATTAATATATAATAATATGTACAGAAATGATGAATAAATTCAAACAAACACAGACAATCATAAAGAAATATCTTTGATTATATTATCAAAATCGATAAGACGTAGTCGTATCGGACCTATGAGGCTTTTTGAGTTATTTTAATTGTAAAACATAACGTTCTGCAAAACAGTTCGTTATCATCAATGGCAGGAGTGTGCGTAACGCATTCTCGACATTTGGAAATTTAGATTGCACATCAGCTTGCAATATAATGTGGTGGAGATGACCATGAGAGATTTTATTTTTGTCAGTACATTTTGTGTGTCGTATGCTATGTACCAATGAAATTGACGTAGTTCGTCATAAAGATTGTTATTTAAGTCGACAGGAAATGATTTTAGTATTACTGGGATTAACATTCAAGCTTAGAGAGGGTAAAGTTCTGAGGCAGCTGGGATGGTGAAATGAAAGAAGGGGAGGGCACGCCTGATTTTGTGTCAGGAAACCGAATACCCCATGGGTTATTTGTTTCTCTCTTTTTTTATGATACTAATTGTGGCACCAGTTGGTGGTCGTAGTATGTGGAACAAGTGTGTTATATAAGTGACATTCAGTCACAGTTTGGCACCTAGAGTAGACGGGTCTTAACAGACGCTGGATCATCTTTGCAATTACCCCACGATACTACGAGGGACATGTTGCGGCAACCAGACTTGATCAGTAACTAGTGAACCATCAACAACCTACAAAGAAAAAACATCGGCTGGAGCAGAAACCATCCGACATCTTAATGGCAGCTTAGTACCCACTTAAAGCTGCCAAGTGAACTCTTTTCCATAAGAACATTTTTCTTCTAACACCCGTGATGAAATTTTATAGACAATTCATATTACATAACACCATTACTTATTTCATCTTGTTAACTATAATTACTTATGAAATTTGTTATATGTAAATATACTGATTTAAATCAAAACGAGCAAAATTCTTATTCCTCGTAGAAGGTCAAGGAAGATAAATAGTTTACACGGCCTGGATCCTATCAGCCGTAGTACTTGATTTATTAAATGACTACGAGGCACAGTAGAATTGAAGCACCATTATCAAATTGACATCTCTGCCAAGACCCTCATTAGATAATCTGAATCTTGGTCACTGTTGGACCATCACTGCAGAGCAAGAGCAGTCAATCACGTGACAGCAGTGTTACAAATGTTCTTCTTCAGACATATTTAAATTTGGCCAACAGGAATATTTATTTCATATTTTTTGTAGACATCTCATTGTTTCTCATCTGTGCTTTGAGCGTATCAAATATTGCATTGAATGTCGATATGCGAAACTTTTCTTTGGGACTTTGATTTACCTCTTTCTCTTTACCATCATTATCTTGTGGTTGTCCTGGATCTTGCCACTTTAAAGTTAGTAATGGTTAGGTGTCACGGGTTGCTTTCCTTGTTTTGCAATAGTGGTCCAACTGTGGCCAAAACTCAAGAGTATATAAAGTAGGTCATCAAAAGGTGTCTACCTTCGAACAAGATTACTGTTGTCAGAGATGTAGATAGAAGGGTAATGACGCTTCTATTTCAACGATGTGTTCACAAGATATTCAGAAAAGCGAAAACAATACTGCATTGGCTGAGTACGTTAATTCTATGATCTGAAGACAACTTTTGTGAAGGATTAAGCAATTTTTAGTTTTTCAGCTCGTCAAGCTCCCACCTCTGATTTACTCAGTGGAAATCGTATTATTTTGGTATAGCTCTGTTTAGAGTGTGTTTAGTAAACTGACTGAGACAAACATGCAGTACATTTAAAATGATTGAATCGAAGTTAAATTGTTGTATAATTACAAATAAAAGATTTAATAATCATTCAAGTTTAATAAGGTTTTCGAAAATTTGAATAATGAATTATAAGTAAAAATAGTTTTAATAACGGTTGTGATGAGAAGTTAGTTTTAACGGAGGTCACTTTCGTAGCTTAAAGGGCTACTTAACTTCCTATGGTATGTTCTGCTCCCGCTGATGGGAAGGCTCTTCGCAGATAGGTCACCGGAGTTCTCGCGTCTCTGGTCAAGATTAAAGGCGCACACGTTCCCAGAAATGTCAAGGAGTAACTGCCAAGCTGGTCCCTCGTTTCTACTCTACCCTCACTTTGTTCAAGAGATTAGTAGCATCCTGGTACCACCAACAACTATGGTAAAATAATAGAAACGAAACGCTTTCTTGAGTATTGCATTTTCCGTCACATACCTATGTGCGGTGCCCCTTTCCCTCCCCCCCCCCCCCCCCCCCCCCCTTCCAAAAAAAAATCTTCTTATTCCACCATTCCATTTAACTCAGAATTTACCCTCGATGAGAATTAAACTTAATCCCTCAAGAGAAAACTTTCTTTACATTTAATTTGAATAGCTTTATATTTACTTTACATTTAAATGAAAGGTTAATAGTACATATAGAATATGTGTACATTTACATTTCCACTGATTGAAAAGTGTTCACAACATAAATTGAATATGTTTTCATTTACATTTACACCGATTGAAAAGCTTAGATACTTTCATTAATTTTAAAGAGAACATGTTTACATAGACATCTACACTGGTTTGAAACTGTAATTATTATACTTATAATGTCTTTACAGACGCTAAACCTTCTTCACAATTACTTCACGATACTCGAGGAACGTGCTTTAGCCACCAGACTTGACAAGTGACGAGAGTGAACCAGTCTATAACCTGCAAAGAACAAGCATCAGATGGAGCAGAAACCAACCGACAATATTACTGGTAGATAAGTACACATTCAAAGCTGCCAAGTGAACCCTCTATTTTTTAAATCAGAAAGACTTTTTTTGGTTCAAATCAGACCATTACCTATGAGGACATTTTAAAAACTCAATCTAAATTAAACGCACCTTTATTTATTTTACAATTGTTATCAATAATTGACTATTAAATTGTGTTATCTGTAAATATACAAATGTATTGTTGATTGAGTCATTTTGAGTGAAATACACACGTATATGTAAGTCATTTTAAATACTTATAACAGAGCTATTCGAGTAATATTTTACTGCGTTAGATCTGTTTGGGGATCATCAGAACGAGGAAATTCCTAACTCATAGAAGGTCATGAAATATACAAAGTTTACACGCACCTGGATCCTATCAGCCGTAGTACTTGATTTATTTAAATTCCTGTGAGGCGCCCTAAAATTGATGCACAATTCTTCAGTTCACATCTCTGCCAAGAGTAACACTGAGCGAAAGCTAGAGACCTTTAAAGACCCTCAGTAGATACTCTAAACTTTGGCCACTGTTGGACCATCACTGCAGAGCAATGTTATTAAATCTCTTGACAATATGTATCATTCATTCATTCATATTCCTGAATCTGTCGGTTATATCAGTACGTGTTTTTGTAAAGTGAGATAATTCCCGATTATGTATGACTCATTCATTTCCCTAAATCTCCTTTTGGAGCATGGATCCACCAATACAGCTGGTCCCCTTGTAGGCAGCCTACACTAAAGCATGGATCCACCAATACAGCTGGTCCCCTTGTAGGCAGCCTACACTAAAGCATGGATCCACCAATACAGCTGGTCACCTTGTAGGCAGCCTACACTAACGCATGGATCCACCAATACAGCTGGTCCACCTTGTAGGCAGCCTACACTAACGCATGTGTGGTTTCTGTAACAGTTAATGGTACAAGATGAGGTTCCCAGCCACATATATCCATTGTTCTGTATTATTCCTCCAGGTTGTGTCTTTTCACATTGGTTGGTATCATTTTATAAGTTATTGTGCCTTTCAGTAAGTGACGCCAGCCGGCATTTCTGGTATGATGTTGTCTATTAAACAAACGCGTATTTATGTCAATCCTACATGTGTACTTATCAAATATCTCTTAGGTCATAAGACATCTTGGCTATTCTAGCGAGCCATATCGGAGCACCGTAGTTTACCATGTGGGATTTAAGTCTGTGACATCTCAGATCATATAGTATACTACAATAATTATATAGCGATGTATGAATATGGCTAGTCAGTGGGATAACTTTTGTTTTCTTCTTTTATTGTGTCTATTGTCACAACCTTCATCCTATCTCATCCTATGTAACATTGTTCTCCAGTTATCACGTGCCGATCCCTTCTTGTCTGTGCCAACTGTCGAGGTTATCTCCCTGCCCACTTTCATGTTCAAGTCTGATTCCGATCCCACTCTCCCATTATTGGTTTAATTATTGCTGGTTACATTCTTAGTAATTAGTTACAGTTAGTTTTCTAGTTGTAATTGGAGGTGAGAGTGTAACAAGGTAATAAGTGTTCACGACGCCGACATGTGCATCCAATGAACACTTTTTGTGATACAAGAAGTAAGACACAATGAAGCTATACATAATTTACGAGAATTACAGTGCGTAGATGTCGACCATTACTAAACACAACATAGTGACTAACACACGTGACACTTTAAAAATAAATTGGTCTAGACAAGAGGAAAACAATAAATAAAACAACATAAATACAAGATTAATGACTTACTTAGTCGTTCCTCTTCTATCGTAAAGTGTAGAGGATTAGAAGAGAGCGTAATCTTATCCTGTCGTCTGTCTTCCTCCTGGTCTGGTTCCATTCTACTCCTCCGTCCTTCAAATTTTGTCTAATGTTGTCCTCCTAGGGGTCTGAATCGTCCTGGAGGTCTGGATCCCTGGCTCTTAGTTTCCCATGCTTTTCGTGTTAGCCAATCTTCTCTCACTCTGCAGACATGGCCAAACCATACTAATGACACTGGTTATAACAAACACAAAAACAAATGAGAATACCACTACGAAAATAAAAATTATGAGTTGCATGGAGAAAATGTTATGAATTCTCCACAATAAATGGACCACGTGACTGGTATGACAGATTATACAAGTAACATGACATGTCCCATAGCACCTGGTCATTAAGGGCTGGGCACACTTTAGCATGGACAAATCTGCTTCTACATTTCCAACGAGGAAAAACAATTTGTCGTTGTAGCTAGCTTTACAATGTTCAACAGCCAAAAACAAAATAACTCCTCGCGCAAATTGAAATAAGACAAAAGAAATGTGTAATTGTAGGAAAATTTGGTACCATTACCTTTGAGATCGATGCTCGCAGTAAAATTGTATTGATCAATCACATGCTGCGAACTACGGCACCAGCGGAGACGTAATACACAAAGGAAATGTGAACGCACAGACAAACATTTTTTGTGTGTTAAAGGTGGCCTCGTTCGAATAGAACTATAACGAACAGGATGGATGAAAAATGATAATTCTTTCACCTTTGCTTCCAGGAGGAAACAAGGTACGTTTAGGTGTTGATGACAATGCAATGCATGCAGTATTTGCTAAGATAATTGAATGCTAGTGTGTCAACAAGTCAATTGATAAGACTGTTTGTCACTTCAGCTAAGCCTAGCAAATCGTATTATGAACGGAATGTAGACGGACATATATGGAATGAAAGCTGCAAGTCGTCTGAGTAAAACGAAATATGAATGAACATGATAGCTTGTATATAAAACTAGAACGACCAAGTGTCACAGGTTCTCTATACTTAAGGATGTTTATAAAATATTTTATCCATTAGTGTCTAATGAAGTATAACGCACAAGTTAATTCCATGTAGAATCAGCGCGCCAGACTTTTTGTCAATTTGATGTTACATTTTTTGACTGCGAGCTATACACTCTTTGAAAGATTATTTGTGGCTTTTTAGTGCACTAAAAGCCTGTTTAACATATTTTTTTTCATTTTGTTATTGTCTCTAAACTGATGCGTGGAATGAAAACTCGTACATTTTAATTGCTGCCTGTGATGATTTTGTTTTGTATGTTTGAAAAGTTCAGCCCTCTATCTTAACTATTTACACACTTTCATTAAGAAAATTAGTAGTGTGGGAATATCTATCTGTTGGGTGTCCATGATACAATAATGTTGACTATATTCTAGGTCATTTAGTGAATAATTTATTTAACTATGTGATGGTGGGCAGAAACAAATGGAACGAATAAATAGGACTAACGTCACAAACAAGTTAATTAATGTGTCATAAACAAAACATTTTGTGGTACATAACACAGTTTTTTTGTATACTAATTTTAACAAAAAATGTATCAGAATACATTTAAACAAATGAGTTATACCCCTTGATTCTTTGTCTAGTCAACCAACAGTTTTATTCTTGGTACAGTTTCTGAAAGAGTCTCCATTTATCATTTTTAAACTTCATTTTGTTTTCGTTGCTTCGGATTAGAATAAGAACTCGTCGTTCTCTCTTCCATTCCACATCTTTGTTTTTCACTAACACTACTACTTTTGGAATATTTCAGTTGAATTATTTACTCTTCCATTCCACAACTTTGTTTCTCACTAACACTACTACTTTTGGAATATTTCAGTTGAATTATTTACAGTGTGTCCCAAAAGTCTGGATTCATAGAGAATTCGGCTGCTACTTGTCTTTGTGAGGATCCCTGTCTTGTGGAGATGAGAACAATCTTTGTGCGTTAATCTGTTGCAAATGTCGAATCCATATTCGCACGGACAACAATTATTACATAAGTTAGAAAGGCGAATAAATTTAGATAAGACAAATTGCCTATATTTCCAGACGTTTGGCCCATCCTATATTTCCAGACGTTTGGCCCATCCTATATTTCCAGACGTTTGGCCCATCCTATATTTCCAGACGTTTGGCCCATCCTTTATTTCTAGACGTTTGGCCCATCCTATATTTCCAGACGTTTGGCCCATCCTATATTTCCAGACGTTTGGCCCATCCTATATTTCCAGACGTTTGGCCCATCCTATATTTTCAGACGTTTGGCCCATCCTATATTTCCAGACGTTTGGCCCATCCTATATTTCCAGACGTTTGGCCCATCCTATATTTCCAGACGTTTGGCCCATCCTATATTTCCAGACGTTTGACCCATCCTATATTTCCAGACGTTTGGCCCATCCTATATTTCCAGACGTTTGGCCCATCCTATATTTCCAGACGTTTGGCCCATCCTATATTTCCAGACGTTTGGCCCATCCTATAGTTATTGACTAAATATTATGTGTAACCATGTGAGATGCTTCTCGTATCCCCATGTGGTAGGCACACCATAGGCTGGGAGCCCCTGCTCTACAGGACTTCAAATCTCATCATTCCTGTACGTTAGTCTATGCTATTAATTTTTACGTCTATTTATTAAATTACCTGTGACTTATCGTGGAGTTTGTAGAGCTAGGTAGACCATTCCTCCAGTTCCAGAGAAACAAATAATCTGCCTGTATGCAGCCCTGTCACCGTAATGAATATGGGCTACTTTCTAAATCATTTAAGTCAAGAACCAATGTATCCAAGTCAGAACAACACTGTATCTTATATGTAATGAATTTAGTAGCTGACGGGTTAAACATCTCTTGGTGTTTGGAGGACCACCAGTAAATTACGAAAGTCACAAAATAATGTTCTCGTACATCCAAAAACAAAGGCTTCATTACGAATGTGTTTTTCTGTAACCGCTGTTTCTCTTCCTTTGTCACATTTTTTGTCTGTGCTTATTTACAATAGCACTGGTCGTTCAAAGCCGAGTGGAACAGTCCCAGTTACTGTGGTTTGGTCACGTCTGTAGTATTGGAGAAGAACGGCTGCAACGACACATATGGGAAGACAATAGCCAGGGATCCAGATCTCCATGACGACACATAGTTTGCTGGGAGGACAACATTAGACAATCCCTGAAAGACCGAGGACTGGACTGGAAGCAGTTTACATGATAACATGGCGCTCTCTCTGGCTAACCTCTACATCCTAAGGTGGAAAAGGTTTGTGTCGTTTGGTTTTAAGGACCATATTCACTGCACACGGACAACTCCATCAGTGCTCCGATCTCCTCCCTTAGATCTCAAGGAGGATATCAGCACAGTGCACGAACTCCAAAGCACAAACGATAATTCCAAATGCGTGTATTTAGGAATCATACATTCTATAAATATTTTTTTATCGGATAGGTTTTCCTAATTTTGTAAATTCTGCTAGGGCAATGGACGTAAGGCCTACTCTTTACGATTTCAAATTGCCAGGGAATTTTTAACGTGTGCTATTTGCACTCGGAACCTACTATTTGCTCGTCCTTATCCGAGAAGGCTAGGCATCCAATCACACTACCCAGGGGATCATCGGGAGTATGACATGATTAGGATCCATGGTTCTGAAAAAAATTCCATCATAAATATTCCTTAGACTGGGAACTGAACCCTACACCTTTATAATTAGAGGCGGACGCCATACTTCTTAGTCACTTCGGACCTCAGGGTAGAAGAAAAAATACTAAGTAAGAAAATGTGTTTAAAAGATTGTCGAAGTGCGCTATTTGGCGCCGAAAAACAAATATAATCAAATTCCACTTGAAAGTGGCAAAGCATAAAAGTGTTCACTACTTTAACATGTGCATCAAACTCCAATTTTATAAAGTTTTTAAACTCTAAACATAAGACACACAATAAAATTGTAACAATATAAAAATGTACTAATAAAAATAAGTGAGTTATTTATGCCTTTTAGAATTTTATCTTTAAAATTCAAAAAGTTAAAAAGATAATAAAATTATATTATTTATTATGATTTTTATTAATAATTAAATTGTTTCCCTTTAGAAGTAAATAGGATGCTTTCCCCTAACATCTCTGTTTCTGCTGCTTAAACTATCACATGGTTAAGTTTTGTTTTTTTCTTTTTGTTTCACTTATTTCTGAGATTCGACATCCGGTCAAAACCTGACAAGAGGTGTGATATCTCGGTTATAAGCGGGACATATTGTACGCATTTTAATTACATTTTGATGTACTGTTATTTCTGTCCTTTTTTATTTAATTATGTGGGGTGGGGGGGGGGGGGAAAGGGGTGTGGGGGGGGGGGGGGACTTATATATTAGCCATAAATAGGTCTATTTCTGTGAAAGACCGTTAGCTGCCTGTCTGACCGTCACATCGTAAGGTTTATTCACGTGTTTCTGCTTGTTCAATCCATATACTTATTTACTTGTATTTTGTAAGCGTAACGATTTTACCTCTATATCTATTATTGATAGTGTGTCGACGTGTCGTTAAAAGTACTACTAGCTGACATGAAAATCCGTGTGTTTTTTCGTTTCCTCTTGTGTCTACCGATAGTGTGGACTTCCATAATTCCAGCTGATTTATGTCTTTATTAATGACAATTTGACGTATGGTGTCTAAAATAGCAATAAGTAATTCTTCTATTGGATTATTTATTGTTTGACTGTGTTGTTTTATTTGATATGTCAGTGATAAAATGTCTCTCTTGTTTTACGGTTTTCGTTCGTTGTTGGTGGACTGCTTTATTTTTCTACCCGTAGTTATATAACTGTAATCTCTTTAGTCAGTTGTTGGAGTTGGGGGTTTGATGTGTAGTTTCTGCTTACTTGAAATCATATTTCTTGTCAAACTATTTATTGTCTTAGGTAATGGTTTCAACAATCCTTCTCATACCACTATGACATATATTAATAATCTAAAAAAACCTATGTGACAGCGTTGTAATTCTGCTCCAGTCAGTCCATCTCTATCAGTATTACTAATCTATCCCAGTTTATAGTCTATAGCTCTGTCAGCATTACAAATATATCCCAGTCCGCTCATCTGTAGGTCTTTGAACGTTACAAATATGTCCCAGTTGGCTCGTTTGTAGGTCTGTAAAATTACCCATTTATCTCAGTTAGATCATCTGTAGTTCTGTAAACATTACAAATCATTCCCAGTTAGCAGCCACCGAGTCTATTATCAGAGAGGCAAGACAGAATTACAAACCGTGCTGAGCTGAAGAACTACAAAAGATTGATGATGAACTACGCAACAGAGAGAGAAGAAACAACCGAAGGGGTTCGGGGGGTAGCATTTTTTGTTGTTGTTGGAAGGACAACAACATAATTGTGAAAACAAATATTAAATTAAATGAAAGCTTTTAATTGTATGCATTAATTATTTCCTGTCAACCTACCAAATAATAAAAGTATATATAAACAAATAAAACGTTATTGAATCAGTTTTACAAATAAACAGTGCACAGGAAACAATTGACGATTCGGGTTTTAACCTTCGTCAGCCACAGTTACAAACAGGCAACAAGGACAAGAAATATAGATTATAGACAACAAATACAGATGAAGAGCAATAATAAAGCATAGAAACTACAAAACCAAAAAGAATGAAAATTTAAACAAGAAATTCAACAATCAACGAAAATCAAAAGAAGAAAATGGAATAAAAAGTCCTGCTATAAGACTCTCCGCTGAAAGAATCGGTCACACAATGAAAAATTGTCTCAATGGCGTCCCATAGCGATGAATCAAAGTCTAAATAAATCAAAATTTATTTACTTACAAATAATCTAAGTTCATCATGTACATTATATGCATCTTATAACATTTGAATGTTTTTTATTGTATTTTATCAATATATTTAAAAAAAACATTTCCACCCGCTACGAGTTATAAATTAGTAAATACTTATATGGTCTGTCACTCTAAATGCTATAGTGCGTTTCACAATGTTTACCGCTGTTTAATATTCAATATCTCTGCAACCACTTGATCGTAATTGTTGCAACTTTGCTAATGACCTAATGATCGCTATATCCCGAGGGGGCATTTTTTTTCTTCGTTAACAAACTTTTGGTTTTAAATTTTCTGTATTTAAAGTATACAAAATCGACCACCTCCTAGTCCAACAGTGTATTGACAGGGCTTACTCCTTCATATGTGTGAGCTGTTTCAATTTAACATCTTGGACGTATTTTACGTGATTTTCCCCGTTTTTCAGCTCAGTACCGCACTGTTTTGAACATTACATTGATAATTCCGGTGTGTTCAGTTACCGTTCTACTGATTGTGTATTTCAGTGCATAGGCGTATCGTGCGGTATTCTAGGTCTGTAATACAATGGGTATGAAAGTCAAGTTCCTTACACTGCATACAATGGCAGTGAAGATGTATAAATATTTCTGCAGAGAAGCTAAGCGTGGTAAACTGTATCGGAGTCTCCCAAATCCTGAAAAGAGAACTATTCACGCTTTGGCTTTAAGTAAATGCTCATTTCATCAATTACTCAAAGCTAGTGGAATTTTCAGTTCAATCAATACCAGGACGCAAGGAAGAAAGAAAGTAGTAGATAGTTTTGACAGGGATGTGACTAGAAGAGAGATTTGTAGAATATTCATATCCAAAGAAACTGTGACACTAAGAAAACTGAAAATTCGTCTGAGAACACACAATGACATTGATGTGTCGAAATAAACATTATGGAGAACTGTTAGAAGCATTGGCTTTACGTTTAGGAAGTACGCTAGTGGAAGAAACGTCATCTGCGAGAAGCCGCACTTAGTATCTATGAGAAGTAAATATTTACGTGAAGTACGGGAAATGCGTAATCAAGATTATGATATTGTGTATGTGGATGAAACTTGGATCAATGCTCACCACATAAGTGAAAAGGAATGGCAGTTATCAGATGGAACGATTACAAGATGTGTACCCACGTCCTGTAAAGGATAAGCAACTAACTTTACCCAGCGAAAAAGGACAACGTCTGATAATGGCACATGCAGGCAGCAGACATAATGGGCTAGTGAAAAATGCTGAACTTATTTTAACTTCCAATTATACGGACAACCGGGACTATCATACCGAGATGCACAATAACATACTTAGAGAGTGGATTGAAAATACTCTTCTTCCGTCCCTAGACAGACCATCCTGTCTGATAATGGACAACGCATACCACAACGCTGTGGCAGAAGAAGACAAAATCCCGACATCTTCGAGTACAAAAGAAGCTATAAAGATTTGGCTCAGAAAAGAAGACATTCCATTTAACAAGGGGTTTCTGAAACCTGACTTACTGTCCCTTGTTACGAAATCACAAAAGACCATCATCATCATCATCATCATTATTTGCCATCTCCACAACGAAGGTTGGCTGTAACGGATCTCCAACGTCTTCTGTCTCTTGTCTTGGTGGTGCACTCTGATAGACTCTTTCCTGTCCATCTCTTGATGTTATCTTCCCACTTATAGCGCTGTCTTCCCCTTGCATGTTTGCCTTCAACTCTCCCTTCTGTTATGGTCTTCTGCAAGGTGTTATGCCTTTTTATGTTGCCAAAGTATTTTAGCGGCCGAACTTTGATCTCCCTCATTAGTTCTCTTTTCATACCTAGATTTTCTAGGACCTCCTTATTTGTTTTCATCTCTTTCCATGAGATACGCCCCATTCTTCTATATATCCACATTTCAAGAGCCTCAATTCTTTCTTCCAAATGCTTATTCATCGTCCATGTTTCCGCACCATACAGAAATGCAGAATATATATATAACACTTTATGATTCTCAGTTTTAATTTGTGAGATAACTGTTTAGATGTCAGTATATGTTTCATGTTGTTGAATGTAGCTTTGGCCATTCCTATTCTCTTCTTGATTTCTGTTTCACATCTGCCATCTTCTGTTATTATATGACCAAGATATACGTAGCTCTTGACTTGTTCCAGGATTTTCCCATTTACGCTTATCTTTAATGTGGGTTTATCGTCTGTTTTGCTAATTATCATAGTTTTTGTTTTCTCAATATTAATGTCGAGTCCATATTCATGACTTATACTGTTCACTTGCTTCACTAGTTCTTGTAACTCCTGTTCGCTTTCAGCTAACAACACGGTATCATCTGCATATCTAAGGCTGTTTATTGACCTTCCACTGATGTTCAGTCCTGGTATTTCCTGTATCTGTTTGAAAATTTTTCGGTGTATAAATTAAATAGGCAGGGGGACAGCACACAACCTTGTCTGACACCTCTTTTTATGTCTATGTATGATGAATAATTCCTTCCAGATCTTACTGTGGCAGTTTGCTCCCAATAAAGGTTACTGAGTATTCTTATATCTTTTCCATCAATACCTATGTCTTCGAGGCATTCAATTATTTTCTCATGATGGACTCTGTCAAAAGCCTTCTTATAGTCAATGAAGCACATGTACATACTTTTTTGGACCTCTGTATATTTTTCTGCTAATATTCTTAGGCAAAATATTGCCTCTCTTGTTCCACTGTTCCGTCTAAAACCAAGCTGTTCTTCTTGGATTTCGCTGTCTACCTTACTTTTTTATTCTTTCCTGTATGATTTTGAGCAGTATCTTATTTGCATGACTCATCAGGCTGACTGTTCTGAAGTCTGAACATTCTGTTGCATTTGGTTTTGTGGGCAATGTTATAAATACTGATGTCTTCATGTCATGTGGTATATATCCTGTATTGTATATATCGTTGCATAGATCTGTGATTGCATCTATACCAAAGCTCTCCAGAGCTTCTATCATTTCAATTTTTATGTTATCCATGTCTGCTGATTTTCCTTGTTGTATCATATGTATGGCATTCTTTACTTCTGATCTGAGAATGTTTGGGCCTTCATTAGAATCTGGTGATGGTTTTTTACCTCTGTTGTCCTCAAATAGTTCTTTTACGTATTCTACCCATCTGTTTGATGTCTTTCTCATCAAGTATTATTACACCATTTTTGTTCTTGATACAGCTTCCTCCTTGTGCAAACCGCGACCTATTTGATAATTTCTTTATTTCTGCATGCATATCTCTTGTCATGTGCTTTGCTTCCAAGTCTTCTATTTCCTTGCATTGTGTTTCTATCCACCGTTCTTTTGCTTGTCTAAACATAGTACGTATGTCATTGTCTATTGTTTTATATTCTGGAGTGTTTTTTGCTTTCTTTCTTTCTGCCATTTTATTCAAGATGTCATCTGTCATCCAAATTTGATTTTTCTTAGACTCCTTTTTAGGTAAATTTGCATTTGCTGATTGTATGCTTGTTTTTAAGCATTCCCATTTTGCTGTTACTTTTTCTTCTGGGTTTTCTCTTCTATACTGCTCCATGCTTTCTGTCAATAACTGTTGATATTTATTTTTGACGTCGATTAAATATTTCTGTTTTATATCTGGTTGTTTCAGCGCTGATATTTCTATCTGGGGTTCCTTCTGTCTTCTGTTTCCTGCTCTTTTCAGCTTTATATTTACTTTGATGACGACTGGATTGGGATCTGAATTTATGTCGGCGCCAGGATGTGTCTTTGCACTTGTGACACTGTTCTTAAATCTATGTTTTATCATGATATAGTCAATTTGATTTCTTGTTACATGTCCTGGGCTTGTCCATGTGTATAATTTCCTTGGGTGGTGTTCAAAAAAGGTGTTACATATGACCAGCTGGTTTTCTTCACAGAACTGGATAAGTCTGTCTCCTCCATCATTTCTTGTCCCTAATCCATACTGTCCTACTATTTTCTTGTGTTTTCCTTTCCTACTTTTGCATTCATATCACCCATTACTATCAACACATCTGTAGATTTGACTGGTTTAAGTGTGTGTTGTAGCTCTTCATAGTATTCTTCTATTTCTTACTCGCTGTGATCTTTAGTTGGTGCATAAGTTTGTAAGATTGATATGTCGAATGGCTTTGCTCTCATCTTTAGTAACATCATTCTGTCATTGTGTGTCCAGTATTCACATACGAATTTTTCTAACTCCTTCTTTATCAACATTCCTATCTCTCTTTCATGTTTTCTCCTCATGAGTGTATAAGCGTCTACTGGTCTCTTTTTATGTAACCTGTATCCAATAGTCTTGCCTCTGCAACTCCCAGTATATCGAGTTTCGTGTCTGTTGCCTCTAATATAAGATTGTCAAGCTTTCCTTCTCCGTTTAAAGTTCTTACGTTCCATGTTCCTTTTTTTAGGCTCCTCCTACTAGTTTTTAGGTGGTCTTTCTCATAATGCTCCATTTCAACAGAATTTAAGGAACACTCGTCATTATGTACTTCCTTACTCATTAGAGGAACTACATGGGATGTAGGATAAAGAGAGAGGGATAGTACCTCATGGTGAGAGACAGCCATGTCCTTTTTAGGATAATCAGGATCCTATCTGGTTCTCCTCTCTTTATCTAGCTCATGTATGACTCCACGAATACCGCTTGTGTACGGCGGTGGCCACATCCCGGGCAACAGTCTTGGCTGACTGGCTAAACTACATGAGTGGAGTAGGAGTTACCTTACTCAAGGGAATGTCCATCCCTAGTACACAAAGACTGAGACGGTGAGTGAGGCGGAGGAATTTGAGAAGATCAACGGCTAGCAAAACGGAACAACAAAGTGTGTGGCGCACTAGAGGCGTGTCGGACATAGAAAAAGACAACGGCTAGCCACCGTGGAAGAGATTGGGGCCTTACCACGTACTTCCTACAGGACGTAATGAGATCACAACAACAAGATAAGAACCGATATGTAGAGAACTCTCTGTCCCCTGGGGAAGAATCTACTGTACAAATTAACAGGGAAGAGGCAACTCCTCTAATGAGTAAGGAAGTACAAAAGACCAAGATATTCCATATAGACAAGTTGATTCAACAGCATGGTCATATGTGTTTGAGACTGCCACCTTATCATTCACATTTAAACCCAGTTGAACTCGTTTGGGCAAAAGTTAAAGGACAGGTGGCAGCTGAAAATAAAAGTTTCAAACTATGCAATATGAATGAACTAACATATGCCGCCCTCTCGCAGGTAGACAAAGATTATTGGTGTAAATGTGAAGACCATGTCTTAAAACAGGAAAATGACTATTGGAAAAAAGATGGACTGTCGTTCTTTCAGCCGAGAATAGTCATCAATATGTTAGACTCGTCAGACTCAGAATAAGTGTGTAAATACCTTATATGTTTTATATGTTTTCTCCTCCATCTATGTGTATATGTAAACCAATTCATTTCCTTTTTATCCCCGCGATTTCACTACTATTTTTAACATACACAATATTTTCACCTCTTCATGCATCCTTTCACGTTTTAGTATAAAAAGTAACATTTACAACGAATAGGTGTTATTTTTCTCTCAAATATTTCGAAGAAATATAAAAGGACCGCACGTAGTAATCAGTTAACAAACCCCTCTAACATTCGAATTGTATAGAGGCCTATGCCGAAAATATGCAACTTCCTTCATTTACGGTAAATTATTTTCTTTCAGGACAAAATAATTACTTCGTTGAAAAAGATCAAAGGAATTAGCCGTTGCAAGAAAATAACACAACCTGCAACATTGAATTTTATAAAAAAAACTTTGGGACATAGAAAATATAAGACCACATGCAAAAAATCATGATTATCAGTGCAAGGAATATAGAGATATCTGAAGTCAATCGTCGACCGACCTTTTTGAAACGCACTATATCTATACTATTAACCTGTTCATTTGAATGTAAAGTACATATATAGCTATTCAATTTAAATGTAAAGAAAGTTTTCTCTCGAGGGATTACGCTTCATTCTCATCGTTGGTAAATTCTGAGGTAGAGGGGATGGTGGAATAGGAATAGGAAGACACATAAGCATGTGTCGGGAAACGCAATACTCAGGAGAGCATATTGTTTCTAGTGGTAAAGGATACTAAGAAATGGCAAGTGATATTAAGGGGTTTCAACCAGACAATATGCCAATGAGTTGGTTGCTTTCTGTGGTGACATAAATATGTACTAGTAATTACAAGATAAGAATAATAGACAGTAGCTAGTCAGGAGAACTAGGTTATCCAGTCGTGAACGCCCTAACATCTAGCGACAGCTAGTAAACACTGAGGCAGTAAGAAAGAATGAGAGAGCAAGATATTGAGAAAATAAATGAGTTTAAATGTATGATGTACAAGGTTGACCGACCTCAAGGGAAGTTTGGACTCATTATTTCACACTAGCCACGTTACATATAAATAAACTTCATCATATTTTGCACTGTTGTCAAAGTCAAGTTACTCATCTAGTGTTGATATCAATCGTCAGCTGTCCGAGTCAAGTTACTCATCTAGTGTTGACATAAATCGTCAGCTGTCTGAGTCAAGTTACTCATCTAGTGTTGATATCAATTTTCAGCTGTTTGAGTCAAGTTAATCTACTCATCTAGTGTTGACATTAATCGTCAGCTGTCTGAGTCAAGACAGAGATGACCTCAACACTGGCTTCCTAGCTCAGTGGTCTATGGTTCGATCCCCAGATGATGTAGGATTTTTTTAGACCGCAAACGGCTCCTGGGTCGACCCACCCCCAATTGGGTACCAGAGCATCTTCTGGGAAGGTTAAGGCGGCCGGCGTGATGCCGATGGTCAAGAAAATATGGGCCTAACTTCGTATTCCCAATATGCCTTAATGGGCGTGTAACGGGATCCTTTACCTTATTGTTTACCTGAGTTAAGTTACTCATTGTTGCGGGTTCTTTTATATGATAATATAGTTGGAGTAAACTTAGAAGTTACTCTGGCCAAAGTCACACAGGGGATGTCTAGCAGACCACGCACACAGTAACACAACTCCACATCTACATATTAATAGTAAGGCAGCCTGGACAATTTCAATAATATTTATTTCACACAACGTGGATCCATCGAGATATTTTTTGATATGCAGAATAGATTATGGCTTCACTAGACAGTCTTTAGTATCG
This sequence comes from Oreohelix idahoensis, assembly GCA_024509875.1. NCBI lineage: Eukaryota > Metazoa > Mollusca > Gastropoda > Stylommatophora > Oreohelicidae > Oreohelix > Oreohelix idahoensis. Next base: position 83,340 of record JAMPIV010014440.1, on the reverse strand, counting down.
ATCTGTAACGTCTGCTGGTAGAAAAATGTCGAGGACATTTTCATGCATTTTACACTCACGTTCTGCAGATAAAGCATACTTCCTTTCACAAATATACTAGCATCGCCTCACGGAGTTATATGTGCGAGCTAGTGATGGTACCTCGTAGGACTATGTCCTGAAACACTATAATACTCAGGAGCTCGTAAAACACACGTCCAAATGCCATAGAAGACACACACCAAAGAGACCTAGAAAGATCGCTGACTTCTGTTAACAGCAACCGTAGACGTTTGCTACTAGGCCCAAAAGGCAATGACGTACTTCCTGCAACCCAGGGTCACCGGTCGGAAACAAATATGACCACCAGTCGAGCCGTTTTTGATATCGACAGATATGTTATGAATTTTACTCATAACATCTACTATTTTACTCATAACACTCATCTAGTGTTGATATAACTCTTCAGCTGTCTGCGTCAAGTTACTCATCTAGTGTTGATATCAATCGTCAGCTGTCTGAGTCAATTTACTCTACTTATTAGTGTTGATATCAATCGCCAGCTGTCTGAGTCAAGTTACTCATCTAGTTTTGATATCAATCGTCATCTGTCTGAGTCAAGTTCCTCATGTAGTGTTGATATTAATTGTCAGCTGTCTGAGTCAAGTTACTCTATTCATCTAGTGGTGATATTAATCGTCATCTGTCTGAGTCAAGCTACTCATCTAGTGTTGATATCAATCGTCAGCTGTCTGAGTCAATTTACTCTACTTATTAGTGTTGATATCAATCGCCAGCTGTCTGAGTCAAGTTACTCATCTAGTTTTGATACCAATCGTCAGCTGTCTGAGTTAAGTTACTCATCTAGTGTTGATATCAATCGTCATCTGTCTGAGTCAAGTTACTCATCTAGTGTTGATATCAATCGTCAGCTGTCTGAGTCAAGTTACTCATCTAGTGTTGATATCAATCGTCAGCTGTCGGAGTCAAGTTACTCATCTAGTGTTGATATCAATCGTCAGCTGTCTGAGTCAAGTTACTCATCTAGTGTTGATATCAATCGTCAGCTGTATGAGTCAAGTTACTCATCTAGTGTTGATATCAATCATCAGATGTCTGCGTGAACTGTTGTTGTTTTGCATCAGTAAGAAATGACTTGTATACCATCAACCAAGGCCTGCCTACTGTTGGGGTAGTGATACGAACCACTATACACCATCATCAGCAACGCACGGCCACACATACATGTGGCTGGCAACCACATCATGTTTATTTAACTATTACAGAAACCACCACTGGAAGATCCCATGCATGTTTTAATGTAGCCTGTCTCCATGGTGACCAGCTGTAGCTGTGGATCCATGATTCATAGGGCGCTTTAGGAACATGAATACATAACTCTTACATAATCCGGAAATATATCACACATTACATAACTCTTACATCATCCGGAAATATATCACACATTACTTTTTCATTACATAATCAGGAAATATATCACACATTACTTAACTCTTCCATAATCAGGAAATATATCACACATTACATAACTCTTAAATAATCAGGAAATATATCACACATTACATAACTCTTACATAATCAGGAAATATTTCACACATTACTTAACTCTTACATAATCAGGAAAAATATCTCACATTACTTAGCTCTTACATAATCAGGAAATATATCGCACATTACCTAACTCTTACATAATCAGGAAATATATCTTACATTACTTAACTCTTACATAATCAGAAAATATACCACACATTACTTAACTCTTACATATTCAGGTAATATATCACCCATTACTTAACTCTTACATAATCGGGAAATATATCACACATTACTTAGCTCTTATATAATTAGGAAATATATAACACATTACTTAACTCTTACATAATCAGGAAATTTATCACATATTACATAACTCTAAAACAATCGGGAAATATATCACCCATTACATAACTCTTACATAATCAATAAATATATCACACATTACAAAACTCTTACATAATCAGGAAATACATCACACATTACACAACTCTTACATAATCAGGAAATACACATCATAATAGACACTCACATTACCATGGTTAATACTTGAACTAGATGCAAGCTGCTTTGAAACGTTGCAAACACCGAACGATCGTGGCCCTGGCTAAGACACTTTGATTTTGTTGTGCACATTTACGACTGGATAACAAAAGATGTTAACAACGTTATCATTGAGAATGGTAGAACAGCTAAGTGCCCAATACTTTAAAATGTGCATTAAGTTGAAAATCTTTTAAATTTTTTGAATGTGTGCATAGAAAAAAAAAGAAAATTTAAAAATGGAAAAATAACAAATATTGTACGTAAAACAAAATGTTATGACTAATGTAATTGTTTATAATATATTTATACAAGTTACAAAGTCTGAACATCTTTTACTCAGTCTGATATTTTGTTCATAATCTAATTGTTTTCCTTGGAAAGCAAACAAGCTACCTCCCATAACTAGTCATTGATGACAGAGAGATAATTATGTAAAATATGTATGTCGTCCGTGACAAGTGTCAATTGTTTCTTCCCTCGCTCCAATGTTTCTATCATTTATTACTTCATCCTCATGTAATTCAGTTATTCAGCAAAATTCGTATATAATTTCAGGTACGTAATTGCGGCCTTATAAAAAAGTATATAAAGTAACTAAAACCAACAACGGAAAACGGGATGCAAACAATATTACGTTAGTAATAAATAAGCAATGAAATGTCATCACCACAGCATAGGGGAAGGAAACAAGATGGGCAGAGCACTTCAGAGAAACACTGAGTAAGGAACCACCAGAGATGCAGCTGAATGTCCCTGAGGCTGAAAATGATCTAGACGTAAATACAGACAGTCCACGAAGGGAAGAAATAATCACAGCTAACAAAGGGTTAAAGAATGGAAAAGCTCCTGGTCACGAAATTTAAATGCTGCGTTATTTAAGAGAGACCATGAACTAGCAGCAGAACTATTAGAACCATCATTTGCACTAGTATGGACACCAGTGACAACACCACCGGAGTGGAATAAAGGAATAATTGTCAGTTTGTCCAAGAATAGCGTCTTTACAGACTGCAACAACTGGAGAGGAATTGCTCTCCTCTTAGTTCCCAGTAAAACACTAGGCAGGATAATTCTCCAGCCAATTTCAAAAGCAGTAGACCATAAACTGAAGAAAGAACAAGCATGGTTCAAAAAGAAAAATGCGCATTTCATATATTCACCCACGTGAACATTATACAGCAGGGCTCAGAGTGGCAGCTATACATTAACTTTGCTGATTTTGAAAAGGATTTTGACAGCATACTCAGGGACAGCTTATGGAAAATACAGAGGGAATATGGAATTCCCAGCTGCATTGTGTCATAATCAAAAGCCACTATGCTAACTTTACATGTAGTGTTGGGCAGAGCAATCTAACTTTTGATTTAAAGACAGGAGTACGACAGGGATGCCCCTTATGAACCTCTTTATTTTTGACATTCTTAGACTGGGTGATGCGCCAGACCACAGAGGGCAGTCCAAGAGAAATAAGATGGACAACGTTTTCTACATTGGAAGATCTAAAATACGCAGATAACACTACTCGCACAAACACATCAACACATCCTAGAAAAACCAGATAGACTGAATAATTATAGCCTAGAAGTGGGTCTAACCATCAATCTAAAGAAGACATAGGTCTTGCCACTCAATGTGGGCAATCCTGAGCCAATATCAATAATGATCCAGAAGCTGGAACAGACAAATTTACATACTAGGATGCATTGTAACACCAGACGGCAGAACAAGTAAAGACATCAACAAGAAAATGAATAAAGCGAGAACAGCTTTTGCTAGTCTAAACAAACATCTGGAAGTCCTCTCAGTACAACACAAACACTAAAATTAGATTTTATAAAAACTGCGTACTTTCTGTGCTTCTCTACGGTGCGGAATGTTGGATAGTAACAGAGAAGGAAATGTCGAAGTTGTCTTCTTTCCACCCAGTTTTCCTAAGGAAAATTCTCCGACTTTTTTGACCGAATACTATCACTAACCAAGAACTGCTTACTCAGAGCAACCAAGAGGACATGCACACCATCATATTTGGTAGACACTGGAGTTGAATTGGCCACGTTCTTAGAGATGACCTCGATGCCATTACAAGATTAGCTATGCTATGGACACCTGAATGAAAGCGAAAGAGAGACCGACCAAGAACATCTTGACGGAGAACTCTAAAAGCCGAGATGCAAATAATGAACTAGAGCCGGGTTACTGCACCAAGGACGGACGCCGACCGAGAAAAGAAGAAGCAGTTTGTTGCTGCCCTACAAGACACCACCAGGCGTGCTGGTCATTGACTGCTTTGACAATCGGCGGATAATGATCAAATAAGAAGAAGACACATAATTCCATGTCTGATGTATTTGATATTTGAATAGATAATACTGTCAATATGTAATAATTATACGTTCTTCTTCTTCTTCTCATTATTATTAGCATTATAATTATAATTGTAATTATTATTATTCAGAATCAAAGTCATTGCATTACGGGCAAACCCATATGTGCTCAGTCTCCCTCAGCAAATGTCGAAGTGTATGAATGTTGATTGTTCCTGTTGCGCCATGGTTGTATACACGCCGGATGCATCCTGTCATACGGCCATCCATGCCTGTCTTACGGCTAATGCCAAACTCCAGCAATCTTAGACTTGATGATCGATCGATTTTAGTATCATTCTCTAATAGGCGATCATTAATAGTCCCCAGTATCTCTCCATTGTCCATATCCAATGAACCCAATCTGATTGCTCTTGAAGCTAGTCTGCCAGCTCCTTCGTTGCCGCTTGACCAGGACAGTAGATCCAGACCAGTTCGTGAAGGTTCGAATCTTCTATGGAAGTTTTCAATTCACGCCGTAGCCATCCATTTGGGGTTTTCCAAAGCATGGACTGAGTTTCTGACTCAATAACTGCCCTTGTTAATGAAGTTTCAGACAGCCACCTTAGGGCTGCCTCTACCTTCATTCTCATGCTGGAGGTTGTTGTCCTCTGCATGACCTCTGTCTTCTTTAGATTGATGTTTAGACCCACCTCTAGGCTATAATTATTCAGTCTATCTATTTTTTCTAGGATGTGTTTATGTGTTTGTGCGAGTAGTGTCATCTGCGTAATCTAGATCTTTCAATGTAGAAAACTTAGTCCATCTTATTTCTCTTGGACTGCCCTCTGTGGTCTGGCGCATCACCCAGTCTAAGAATGTCAAAAATAAAGAGGTTCATAAGGGGCATCCCTGTCGTACTCCTGTCTTCAACTCAAAAGTCAGGTTGCTCTGCCCAACACTACATGTAAAGTTAGTATTGTGGCTTTTGATTATGGATGATTTTAGTTATTTAATACACTTTTTTATAAGGCTGCAATTACGTTCCTGAAATTGTATACCCATTGTGCTGAATAACTGAATAATGGTGGGAAAAGATACTTAAAAAATATGTTTACCATAAAGATGCTACAAAAACATTACTAGGAAAGTGAGATACCAGTGGCATTAATTTTGTTATAATAAATCTGTTTTCTTTGACATATAATCATATATAACCATGTTTTTGTTGTTGTAAAAATGTATATCTGTTGTCGAGATAATCTCCAGTATTACGGTCTTAGAGATGGCCTAGATGACCACCCATGGTTTAGATTAAGTTGAATTACACTGGACAACAAATGTTGACTTTGTGTGTGTATCTGAGATTAAACCAAGTTACCTTTATGTTGTTAGGGCTGCTGAACATGAAAATGGCCTTTAAAACACCAGATTAGCTCTAGTTTTTTTTTAAATATCTGTAAAACAAGTTTTACACATTTGCATATACGTATATGCTAATATGATAATAATGCTCATAGCGGAAATGATTCACAGCGACGCCTTTTTGCCTGTCGCTAGTAATGAGTTTCTGGAGCATCTCTCACAAGGTGCCAACAATAGCCTGCTAGCATTGCTGAATTAATTTCCCTTGATACCTTTTTTCGATGGTAGTAATATCCTGATGAAATCGTTCCCCATGCTCGTCACTGACAGCACCGCAGTTAGCAGGGAAGAAATCCAGATGAGAGTGTAAAACGTGTAATTTCAAAGACATGTTGCACCCTAGTCTCTCGTAGAGCTGCAAGAGGGTTTCTACAAGCTCCTGGTAATTGTCAGCCTTATTGTTTCCTAGAAAGTTTGTGGCCACTTGCTGAAAAGCATTCCAATCTAACTTTTCATCACCTGTGAGGATATCATCAAAACTCTGATCTCTGAAGAGCTGACGTATCTGTGAACCGACAAATACACCTTCCTTGATTTTGGCCTCACTAAGTCTGGGAAATTTATCAGAAGGTATAAAAATCCTGCCCAATTTCGATCCATGGCCTTTACAAAATTCGTCATTAGTCCAAGTTTGATGTGGAGAGGTGGGACCAAGATCTTGTGGTAAAATGTTACCATTTTGGAGCAGCACAGCTTTTAAGCTCAACTTGGACGAATCAATGAACAGCCTCCAATCGTCATCTTTGTAGTTGATGTGCCGTGCTGCCATGAGACCCAGTATACCAACGCAAGCAATGAGATTATCTGTTATTTTGAAATATGGAAGCAGACCTTTTTGCCGAACACGAAACACAGACACATGTGTTGCGCACATATTCTTTTGTGTGGCGCACGGATTACTGTTGTTACGCATACAAATGTAGAATGTAATTATTTGTCTGATAAAAATATATTTATCTTTGAATTCACGATTCTTTAGTCGAAGGGACAGAACTCAGATTAGTCGATGTGTATTCATTCTGTGAGTTATCTGTTCTTGTATCTTTCCTGGATATCGAATTCAGCGTAGGAATCTAGGTTTACAGCGATCTATTCTTTGTTTGGTTAGAAATAGATTGTTCTTGCTTCAGAATATCTATGACCCGAATCTATGTGTATTTCTTGTCTATGTAGGACGAGTATGTCTTATATCTTAATATCTTTGTATGTCTAAGTCGAACTATATCTTCGGTGTCGAACTCGGGGGTTAAAGGTTGTTCGGCGGATGTGTCGCTAAGTGGAGGTGAGAAGGTTCCGACCTGATGGGTGCTGAGTTGTTGTAGCGGCCTAGCGCCGAAAAGTGATCTCTATATTAATGGGGAAAGAGGTAGTCTCTTTAGACATATCATGTATTATTCACCCCAGTGTTTATTCTTACTGCCAAGGAATGGCAGAATCATATTCTAGTGTATTTCCGATACCAAGGTAAAGACGCATTTCTTATGAACTTTTCCTGAGGCATTGTAGTCGATGGTCAGTCGTACGGTAGTACGTTTAGACGAATATTAACCAGATGAAGATGACATTCATACCTAGCAGCACCATATTATGTGATGAAGTCAATTGTATAAATGGTAGAAGCTACAAAGCAATGAGGACATTTAATGTATGATCAGCTTTGATTGTGCTTCCTAGTTTGTATCCTGGGTGAGCGACAACTCACTGGGAGGAGAAGCCATTTTGAATTCTATATTTTCCAATCATCGAGGAGAGAACAGGGATGTCCCCTTACTATCACCTGATGAGTCCAGAGATCACTGCTACAGAAGAGAACCCACTACTAGTGGTTCAATATTATTATCAAAAAAAAATATGTGCTGAACTTTATCTAAATTAATCTTCGCTAGACGAGGTTAGGTCTAGGAACCACCTTGAACCTTGTTTATGAACTGACGTGCTCTGTCAGTAAAGTCAGATGATATATATTGGAATTACGAAGTGCTTGTCTACTGACATTCCATTTGTACTGTTATGCAACATGAATGCCCATGTGATAGTGTATTTCATTGATCAACATTATTATGATTTATGCCAACCTGTCTGATGTCCCTGTACCCGTGCTGTCAAGTGTGATCGTTCCAATTAAACTGTATGAAACATACACAGTAGTTGGCGTAAATGACTTCCAGCCATAAGTGAGTGAGATTGGTCTATTTGTCAACTCTTACGAACGTTTGCCATCATTCGCATGTACTGTATCCTCACTCCATGTCTACACACCCCTGCGTAGGTCGAGTTGACCTTTTGGTCGTCTTCATTGCGACAACACCCTTCGAACACGATTGCAAACAGAGCAAGAACCACTGGTAGGCCAGCTTTCTGGGTTTGACCTCGCAGAAATTGAGAAGTCAACAGACTACTGATACCAGTCCGTTTCCTGTGACTGATACGACACACCTGCAGTACTAATTTGCACTTTGTCACGTGACCTGTCGAGCAAATACTGTAACTAGGTCAGTGCTTGTTGACATTTTTCGCTGTACAGACTACATTATATAGAACAGTTGGATCAAGTGAATATTTAACTGTGTTGGCAGGAAATGAATTACAGTGAACTGAGAGGTCCAACGTGTCGTAGTTATTGAAACTGTCATCGATGGATCCTCTTGAGTATTTTTCACATTGTTGAACATTGTAATAAGTTAGTTCAGAGATTTAATATTGATTAAAGTGGCAGTTTATTTTCATTAGTAATTAGAATCTGTACCATTGCATTCTGAAACTGAGCCTTTACAACACATCTTATGCACATGATATGTATTTATGTTTATATTACATGTATTTATTTCTCGTTGCGTTTATGTTGTGGGCGACTAATATAGATTTCCCAAGTAACATAGGGCTATATTAGTGTTCTGTAGGGAGCAATTTTCTTAATTGAAAATTTGCACGCAACATCAGTTGCTATTTTTTGTTAGCTGTGATTATCTGTCCCATCATTGTTTTCGTAATATTTTTTCTGGTCTTCAGTTTTGTTTTGATTTGTTCGTAATTGTAGATCTACCCTTTTCTAAAATTTAGTTCTATACACATTTATATTTATACACTGTGACCTCATTTGTTTTGTTTATTCCCTTGCAGTTGTCATCACAGATTCTGTGATTATTTTAATTGATTTCCCTATTTGATTTATTTGATTTCTGCAAATCTTTTCGTATTGTCTTTCTTATTTGTACTTTATGTATGTTGTTGGTTGTCATATACTATAAAATATACTTGATCATACACTACTAGCTGTGTAGTGAACTTATGAGAAATAATCAACTGATGACTAATTGCTGTTACTAGAGGTACACAGTTGATTATACAAGACCTTATTTAAAGGCTTGTTTCCAACAAAGATTGGGATTGTGAGCTAATTAATCAAGTTCATTTAGAACTTGTTCCTGTTTACTTGGAAATAGATTACATTATTGTTTCAAGTGATTTCTATCATTATTAGACATCATGTCTACATTGGAATACTTTATTGCACAAGGGAAATCCCTTGATAAGTCTGGTAAGGAATTAGAGGAGTTTGCAACTGCTCAATTTTCCATGGTATTAAAGTCAGAAGAAAAGAAGCAAAAAGAGGAAAATAAATGGAAAGCAGAAGTTGAACAAAAGAAGATAGATGCTGAGAATTTAAGATTGCAGATGCAAGCTGAGGAGAGAAAAGCTGCTGCTGAGGAGAGAAAGCTTCAAATAGAAGAAAAAAAATTAGAAGCTAAAAAAAAGATTACAAAGAGAAGCTGAGGCTGAGCAGAAAAGATTAGACAGAGAAGCTGAGGAGAAAAAAAGCAATGAGAGAACATGAACATCAAAAAGAACTTTTAGCATTTGAATTAGAAAAATTGAAATTGACAAATATGAGTAATGTTAATCAGTCAAATGGTAATAGTGGTAAACCCTTTACTTATAAGGTCAAGGTACCAGCGTTCAATCCTTCAAGTGACGATATTACATTATGGCTGGATCGTTTTGAACGTTCTTGTCGAGCTCATAATGTGGATAAATCACAATGTGCTAACCAGTTATCAGAAAATTTGAAAGGTGATTCTCTAACTAGTTTAAGTTTGGTTGCAGAGGCTGACAAGGATAATTATGATGTTATTGGAGCAGCCTTATTGAAAAAATATCAATTAACAGAGGAAGGTTACCGTATTTTGTTTAAGAAAATGGTACCTGAATCAGGGGTAGAATTCTCTGAATTCATTGCAAGGACACGTCTTACATTTAATCGTTGGATTGAATTGTCCAAAACAGAAAAGACATATGAAGCCCTTATGGACTTGCTGCTCAGAGACAAGATTATGTCAAGTGTTAATAAACCATTCCTTGAATTCCTACATGAGCGTAAACCCAAGACACTAAAAGAAATACAAGAATATTGTGACCAATACGTCACGGCACACCCTGACGTAACTCTTTGCAACACTAAGATTAAAGAGAGTATGCCGGTTGCATCAGCAACACCATACAACCCTAATTATTCACACAAATTTCAGGGACAACAAAACAGGTTTGATAAAAAGGGTAACCATAATAGTTATCAAAACCAAGGTAACCAATCATTTCAGGGTTCTTCAGCGAAGAACTGTAGACGAGCTGACAGCCCTCGATACAGAGGTGGTCATAATTATAGGAATATCCGCAGAGGAAGTCATTATAGAAACTATCCATGTCATCCATCATGGAGACAACAAGATCATAATTATAGAGATACTCATTATAATGAATATGATAATGCTAACCATGAGAACTATGACTCAAACCCAAATAGGGGTTACAATAGAGGAAATAATAATGATTACAGAGGCAATAATAATCGAGGTAGATCACAATTCAAAAAACATAAATAACATTATCAAGCAAACTCTGCACAGTAAGAGTCACATAAAGCCTATAAACAGACTAAAGATAATAATGACGCTAATAATATGGCATGTTCCGCTTTTGATTTAGGGAGAGCATCTCAGTGCCCCCAATGCAAAACAGTATTTGAACCAACTACGGTGTCCACTTTAAGTTGTGGCCATCCTCTTCCCGCTCTTCCTGCGTCAGTCGCGCATGATGGAAGAGGTTCTCTTGTCTTACATAAAGGTTTAGTAAATGACAATCCAGTCTCAGTTCTTTTTGATTCTGGATGCACCACAATTTGTGTTAGGCAGTCACTTGTAGATCCTTCTCGTGCCACTGGGAAAGTAGTCAAATGTGTAACATTTGGCGGCACCTTAGAGAAATACTCTACTGCTATCATTAGGATTGCTACTCCTTTCTTTACAGGAGATGTACACGCATGTCTTCTGCCGAATCCGATCGCTGATCTTATCATCGGTCGTATTCACGGAGTCAAAGAATGCACTCCGCAACAAATTTCCGTTTGGGAAAAACAAAATATGCAAACTGCTAATGCTGTAGTCACTAGAGCTCAGGCTCTTAATATGCCTCAAACTTCATCTACTGAAGATAATGAAGTGCATAAATAAGATGATCCCTTGGTAATTTCTCGTGACTCGTTTATAAAACAGCAAGAAGATGATCCGACTCTAAAGAAAGTCTTCACTCTTGCAACAAAAGGTGATCCGAATAAAGATACAAAGCGTAAATCTTGGATTACAATGAAGAATTGCGTACTTGTACGTATGGTGCAAGACTCTACTAAGTCAATTCATTCTCAGATCCTTGTGCCCAAGAATTTGAGAGTTACAATTTTGCAGCACGCACACGACTCTCAGTGTGCTGGACATATGAGTTTTTCCCGTACAAAGTCAAGAGTTCTTGCGGCTTTCTTTTGGCCTTTTGTGAACAAAGACATACGGATTTATTGTCGATCTTGTATAGTATGTCAAGAAGTCAAATCCAAAGGTCCACTCCATGCTGCACCTATTCAGGCTGCAGACATTCCTATTCGACCATTTCAGAAAATGGCGATAGACATCATTGGTCCATTTAAGATCAAATCTGCTAGAGGACATCAGTTTATCTTAACGTGTGTGGACATGTGAAAACGTTGGCCAGAGGCTATTCCTCTGAAGAGCATTACTACTGCTGACATTGCAGATGCTCTTTGGCTTATATTTTCTCGTCTGGGATTCCCCGGAGAAATATTATCAGACCATGGCACCCAACTAATATCGGATACCATGTCTCAAGTGATGTCGACTCTGCAGATAGAGAGATCTTTGAGTAGTATCTATCATCCTATGTCCAATGGGATGGTCGAACGGCAAAATAGAACACTTAAAAACTTACTAGGGAAGATAACCGAGGATCATCCTCAAGATTGGGACAGGGTTTTACCCGCGGCCCTCTTCGCTTACAGAGAGGTCCCCAATGAACATACAGGCTTTTCTCCCTTTGAACTTGTCTTTGGCGCGCGACCGCGCGGCTCTATGTTTTGCTGTCATGATCTCATAACCGCTGATAATATTACCGATGACACAAAATTTTCTTACGAATATGTCATCGCGCTGAGACAAAAGATTATCGAAACATGCAAATTGGCAACTTCTTCTTCTGAATTTGTTAAGCAGAAGGCAAGACAATTTGCCAATAAGAAAAGAACCTTACGACAACTTTGTCCTGGTGACAAAGCATTTGTTTTGCTACCTTGTAGGGAAAACAGACTTCTTATTTCTTGGAAAGGTCCATACGATATAATCTCGAAAATTTCCAATGTTGACTACATTGTCGATATTGATGGAAAGCATAAAACCTTCCACATCAATATGCTTACAGAATTCCACGAACGTCCGGATTATTTACAGCCTATTTTCCAGGCAACGGACGATTCACCAGTCCAACGTGGTCATTACTCATCACTGTCCGTAATACAGGATGAGGAAACAAGTTTTTCGGATGTTAATCTTCCGCTTCCGATGATTCCACTTCATTCTAGTGAATCGTGGAAAAACGTTACAGTTTCTCCGGATTTGTCTCTAGGAGAACAGCGACAAGTTTCGGCTATGTTACAAACATTTCAGGATGTCCTTACTGACATCCCTGGACAAACTCACGTCATTGAACATGACATTATTCTAACTGACCATAATCCTATTAGGGTCAGACCTTATCCTATCCCTATACATTTTCAAGCACAGGTTGAGAAGGAGTTGGATGAAATGATAGATTTAAAAATAGTTGAACCATCCACTTCTGCAAATTCTTCGCCGGTGGTTATTGTTCGGAAAAAAGACAATAACATACGTCTTAGCGTTGACTATCGCAAATTGAATCAAGTTACGAAGTTCGATGCTGAACCTATGCCTTTACTAGAAGAGCTACTTACTAGGCTTTCTAAATCTCATTTTTTCACTAAACTAGATTTGTCCAAAGGATATTGGCAAGTTCCTTTATCTGAACGCGCTAAACCAATTACGGCTTTTTCTACACCTAGAGGCCTTTTTCAATGGAATTTTATGCCTTTCGGCCTTATGAACGCACCAGCTACATTCGTACGCATGATGCGTCGAATCCTATCTTATCGATCAGATGTCATCGCGTACCTAGACGACATCTATCTTTTCAGCGATACTTGGGAAGATCACTATTCGGGGTTAGTTGAATTACTATCTACTCTACGCGAGTATAACCTGATAGCGAAACCCTCTAAAGCCTGCATTGGTTTTAGCGAAATTTCTTTCCTAGGCCATCGAGTTAGTCATGGTTTCCTAAAGACAGAGGACCATAATATCACTAAGATACTTAACATCTCTATTCCTAAGACTAAAAAGCAAGTGCGAAGTCTCTTAGGTCTTATTCAATTTTATGGAAGATTCATTCCGAATCTATCCTCTATCATGGCACCTCTTTCTACACTACTAAAGAAAGGGTCGCCTAATATGGTCCACTGGTCACAGGAATGCCAATCCTCTTTGGATAAGATCAAAACTTTGTTTTCAACACCACCTATTTTAGTGTTACCTACTACAGATAAGACATTTGTTCTTCGTAGTGACGCTTCATCCACTGGGATTGGAGCGGCACTAATGCAAGAGTACTCTGGAAATCAGCATCCAGTAATGTATATCTCTAGAGAATGTAATGCTGCAGAAAGGAATTATTCGGTTTTAGACCGTGAACTATTGGCTATGGTTTGGTCAATTCTCAAACTACAAAGATTCCTTCTAGGCACACATTTCATAGTAGAAACCGACAAGACAGCTCTTATGGCTATACAGAGTAAAAATTTGAAGAGCTCGAGGTCTACTCGATATGCAATTGCTCTTCAACCATTTCATTTTTCGGTATGAGCTATCCGTGGATCAGATAATGTGATGGCAGACATTTTGTCTAGGTGCCCACATGATTCCACCTAACTGTTGGGTCTTGGACTTCCAACTCTACAACAGTTTTTCTTTTCTATAGCAAGATAAATACACATTGTAATTTGTAATATAGTGATTGTATCACTACTATCACTACGTTCATTGATATATATATTCACCGATACTCGTTGATGATTTTTCTTTTTTGTCAATCATATACATATAGTGCTTAAATATGAAATTGTTATATGCATTGTGTCATTGCAAGTATAGTGGTATGCGTTGGTGACACCTCCCTGGAAACATTTATGCTTAAGAGAAATGCTTTCTCTAAGAGGTTGAGATGTATTCTCACCAGTCGATCTATATTTCGACTTTGCCTTAATTTGGCTTATAAATTCCAGATATTTCTCATCTGCGCAGTATTTGTGCGTTGTGAGCCTATTGTATGTTGCTCTCATATGAAAAAAAAATGATTTTCATTTTTTTTTTAACCGGGGGGTGTGGTAATCTGTTGCGCACATATTCTTTTGTGTGGCGCACGGATTACTGTTGTTAAGCATACAAATGTAGAATTTAATTATTTGTCTGATAAAAATATATTTATCTTTGAATTTACGATTCTTTAGTCGAAGGGACAGAACTCAGATTAGTCGATGTGTATTCATTCTGTGAGCTATCTGTTCTTGTATCTTTCCTGGATATCGAATTCAGCGTAGGAATCTAGGTTTACAGCGATCTATTCTTTGTTTGGTTAGAAATAGATTGTTCTTGCTTCAGAATATCTATGACCCGAATCTATGTGTATTTCTTGTCTATGTAGGACGAGTATGTCTTATATCTTAATATCTTTGTATGTCTAAGTCGAACTATATCTTCGGTGTCGAACTCGGGGGTTAAAGGTTGTTCGGCGGATGTGTCGCTAAGTGGAGGTGAGAAGGTTCCGACCTGATGGGTGCTGAGTTGTTGTAGCGGCCTGGCGCCGAAAAGTGATCTCTATATTAATGGGGAAAGAGGTAGTCTCTTTAGACATATCATGTATTATTCACCCCAGTGTTTATTCTTACTGCCAAGGAATGGCAGAATCATATTCTAGTGTATTTCCGATACCAAGGTAAAGACGCATTTCTTATGAACTTTTCCTGAGGCATTGTAGTCAATGGTCAGTCGTACGGTTGTACGTTTAGACGAATATAAACCAGATGAAGATGTCATTCATACCTAGCAGCACCATATTATGTGATGAAGTCAATTGTATAAATGGTAGAAGCTACAAAGCAATGAGGACATTTAATGTATGATCAGCTTTGATTGTGCTTCCTAGTTTGTATCCTTGGTGAGCGATAACTCACTGGGAGGAGAAGCCATTTTGAATTCTATATTTTCCAATCATCGAGGAGAGAACAGGGATGTCCCCTTACTATCACCTGATGAGTCCAGAGATCACTGCTACAGAAGAGAACCCACTACTAGTGGTTCAATATTATTATCCAAAAAAATATGTTCTGAACTTTATCTAAATTAATCTTCGCTAGACGAGGTTAGGTCTAGGAACCATCTTGAACCTTGTTTATGAACTGACTTGCTCTGTCAGTAAAGTCAGATGATATATATTGGAATTACGAAGTGCTTGTCTACTGACATTCCATTTGTACTGTTATGCAACATGAATGCCCATGTGATAGTGTATTTCATTGATCAACATTATTATGATTTATGCCAACCTGTCTGATGTCCCTGTACCCGTGCTGTCAAGTGTGATCGTTCCAATTAAACTGTATGAAACGTACACAGTAGTTGGCGTAAATGACTTCCAGCCATAAGTGAGTGAGATTGGTCTATTTGTCAACTCTTACGAACGATTGCCATCATTCGCATGTACTGTATCCTCACTCCATGTCTACACACCACTGCGTAGGTCGAGTTGACCTTTTGGTCGTCTTCATTGCGACAACACCCTTCGAACACGATTGCAAACAGAGCAAGAAACAACATGCACATTCTTTTCTAGAAGATTCCATTGCTGCAGTCTGGACCCCAACAGCTCTGCTTTATTTTTTGGCAATTCCAGATCTCTCACTGGATCATTCAATTCACTCTGGGTACGTGTATGTGGCTGTACAGACTCTTCAATAGGCACGAAATCAGGATCTCTTGATGTAGATGCTTTCACGGGTGACGGATGTCCACTGGCCTTATTATCTTCTTTATCATCCAGAGTATAAGATTATGGTGGGTCAGGAACAGGAAGTCCTTCCCCGTAAGGCACTGGCCGCATAGCAGAGGGAATATTCGGATAGGCCACAGGCCGCTTTTTCTTCTTAGAAATACCATGCCCAATTGGAGGAGTCATCCAAAAGTAACAATTATTAAGATGGTTTGTCGGTTCCCTCCACATCATTGGAACCGGAAAACGCATTGATCGTCCTTTTCGGTTCAACCAACAGCGCAGATTCGTTGCACAGGATTGACAACATATGTGTTGGGCCCAATACCGGTCCTGGTCACCGACCTCACATCCAAAATAAAGGCTGTAAGCTTTCTTTAACCCTCCCCCCCGCCCCCCCCCCCCCGAATCTTGAAAACTAGAGCTAATTCGCGATTTTTAAGTTCCTATTCGTGATCAGCATGTCCAAATTAATTAAAAATAGCTACTTTTGTCTCGGATACATTTTGACTGTTGTCCAGTGTTATTAGTTGTGTTAATACCTGTTGTGTTGTTGTAGTTTATGACATATGTGAGCTAGCAGATGGGATCATGCATTTGTGTACGCATGGCGTTCTCAATTTTTTTTTCCTCATGGCCCACTTCTGACACTCTTTTGCCTCTGTGCTCCCTACCCATAGTCGCTGTGACCACCTGGAAAATGGGGACTTGTAAGATACCAACAAACTGCTTCTACTTTGCTCGGTCGGCGGCCATTATTCTTGTAGTGCCCCAGCTCTGGTCCATTCTTTGCATCTTGTCCCCATAGTTCTCCGCCAAGTTCTTTTTGGTAGGCCTCTCTTTCGCTTTCCTTCAGAGGTCCATGGCATAGCTGTTCTTGTGATAGCATCAGGGTCTTTTCTGAGGACGTGGCCAACCCAACTCCACCGTCTACCAGTTATAATGGTGTGCATGTCCTCTTGGTTGCTCCGATAAATCAGTTCTTGGTTGGTGATGGTATTCGGCCAACCACTCTGCTCTTGTCCCACTGAACGGATCTCTGATTTTCTGGATAGTATTTTGCAACCCTTAGTGGCCAATCTACCTTCCTTTTTGAAGGACACCACCCATGCTATCACTACTTTTGATTCCATCCAATTCACACCTGACTACACTTATCGTCTTTTCCTTCTGGGTGTTTGTTCGCTTTATACTTCCACTCCACACTCTGATGGCCTTAAAGCACTACCATTTTTTTCTCGACAGACGCACTGACCTTACCTTTAGCACAGGTCTCTTCTTCGCCTTGCGCAATTGGTTCTCACTCTCAACTCTTTTGAATTCAATGGCCAGTTCTTCAATCAAATTAGTGGCGTTGCTATGGGCACCAAAATGGACCCGAGTTTTGCTTGCCTCTTCGTTGGTCACTTTGAATACACTAGTCAACAACCAAAATGTACCAGAAATGAAAATAGCTGATCTTAACTAATTTTGGTGCGCTGAAAACGAAAATGACATTAAAAAATGTTGATTCACTCTAGTTTTCAAGATATAAGCTACTAGTTTATTTAATTACGGTCAATTTTTATATATGACGCAACTGTTGTGGGCGATTGCATAATTTTTTCTAATGACCAATAAAATTGTAACTAGAAGTTGATGATGCAATCCTGCCTATGATTACATCACCTTTGTGTATAAATATCTTATTTCTGATGAAATTCTGCCATTAGTTAGTGCATTTGTCCTTATCAAAAGTATCGTAGTTAGAAATGCCTAGGACATGTGTGAACAGTGCTAATAATTTCTGTTATATATGTGGTGATGTGACATTTTTATCACAAAAACGAAATATAACTAAAGTGATTAAGAAGGCGTACAGTTTGTATTTTGGCTGCAGAATATGAGATCAAGATAAGAGCTGGGCGCCACACATATGCTGCAATACAAGTGCAGCACATCTTAAACTGTGGTTGACTGGCAAAAGGCAAGCTATGCCTTTTGCAGTCCCAATGATTTGGAGAAAGCCCACTGATCATCTCAACAACTGTTACTTTTGCATGGTCCCTCCAATTGGGAAAGGCATATCAAAGAAGAAAAAATGGACTCTGGAATATCTAAACAACCCCTCTGCAATACGTCCGGTACCACATTGCGTTGACCTACCAGTTCCCAAAGTGCCATACTCATTTTCAGCTGCTTCCACTGATGAAGAAGAGGACATTTGTGGTCCTGAACCATCAACCTCAAGCGACCCAGATTTTGAGCAAACTACATCCACTAAACCACACTTAATAACCCAAGGTGAACTGCATGATCTTGTAAGAGATCTGAATTTACCGAAGAACAAGGCGGAGCTTTTGGGTTCCAGATTGCAACAGTGGAATCTCCTGGCAGAAGATGTTACAATTTCTGTGTATAGGAACCGCCAGAAGCCGCTTATTACATTCTTTTTCAAAGAGGGTGACCTTTCTGCGTGCCACAACATTTCTGGTTTAATGGCAGCCCTCAAAATCAATTACATACCGGAAGAGTGGAGGCTTGTCATTGATTCATCCAAGACGAGTCTTAAAGCTGTTTTGTTGAATAATGGTAATGTGTTACCGTCAATTCCAGTTGGTCACGCAGTTCATATGAAAGAAGCTTATGAAAACATTAAGCAGCTTTTGAATTGAATAAACTACGATCATCATCATTGTAACTTTGCGGTGACTTAAAAGTGGTCGCTCTTTTGCTTGGACTACAGGGTGGATACACCAAGTACTGTTGCTTTCTCTGTGAGTGTGATAGTCATGCACGAAGTGACCATTACATGAGAAGACATTGGCCAATCAGGCAGTCATTGCAGCCTGGCAGAAAGAACGTTGAGAACCCAGCACTTGTTGACTCCAGCAAGATTTTGTAGCCACCCTTGCACATTAAGCTGGGTCTCATGAAAAACTTTGTCAAGGCAATGGAGAAAACAGATGAGGCTTTCAAATACCTTATCAGAAAATTTCCAAGACTGACTGAAGCTAAAATAAGAGAGGGAGTATTTGTTGGTCCGCAAATTCGAAAACTTCTTTATGATGACGAGTTTCCTTGCGTGTTGCATGGCAAGGAAAAAGCAGCAAGGCTAGCATTTAAGTCAGTGGTGGACAAATTTCTTGGAAACAACAGATCTGATAATTACAATGAAATTGTAGAAAATCTCCTTCTGAAGTATAAGAGTCTTGGCTACAACATGTCATTGAAAATTCATTTTCTGGATTCTCATCTGGATTTCTTTACGTCAAACTGTGGAGCGGTCAGTGATAAGCATGGTAAACGATTTCACCAGGACATTGCTGCTATGGAGACAAGGTATCAAGGCAATTGGAGCCCTTCAATGTTTGCTGATTACTGTTGGACTGTGACAAGAGACACCTCATCGATTGACTACAAGAAGCAAGCAAAGAGAGCTCGAACAGCGACTGAATAATGACGGAATGGGTTCAAATGTGCCTTTTTAAAACATGATTTGTGATCTTTAAATAATGTTTTTATTTTTTTCTATCATTATTATGTTGAAATATCAATTAATTGAGTATGCAACCACAATTTTTATAATGCTAAAGTAGAAAGACTAGCTGTTCACCCCAGAGAATTAAACAAGCATACATTATTTGTGTTACTATAATGTAAATTCATCAATTTAAAAAAAAAAAAACAACCAGAGCCAATTGCTGAATTTCATTATGATATTTGAAATCAGCATGTCAAAATCAATAAGAAATGGTATATTTAATTTCTGGTACAAATAACTTTTGAAAATTTGTTGACTAGTGATATTTGGTGCTTCAAAGTTACGATGGACCATTACCTGATTTTTACCGTCGTTATATCGACGATGGTATTGGAGTTACAGACATGTCTGAAGTTAATCTCCGTAGATTCATTGACTATGTTGGCAATTTCCATCCTGCCATCAAATTCACTTCTCAGATTTCTACCACTTCAGTTAAATTCCTAGACCTTACTCTCAATATTACTCCTCTGTCTTTTATAAACCTACTGATGCTCATGGTTTCCTTCTTTATACCTCTTCTCATCCTCTCAGCTGTAAAGATTCCATTCCCTACTCTCAACTTCTACGCTTACGTCGGATACGTCACGATGAAGATGATTTCCGTGAACGAGCTCAAGAAATGCTCGATTTTTTTCGCCGACGTCACTATCTTGAAAGAGTTTTATCTGATACCCTTAATCGCATTTGTCATGTTACTCGTCAGGTTGCACTTACTGCTAAACCTGCTACTACATCTGACAGACTCAAACTTGTCTTTACTTTTCACCCTCACTGTTTGGCGGTGAAACACATTATGTTTCGTCATCTGCCTATTCTCCACTCCGATTCTGATACCAGAGAGTTGTTTCGTGATACCATTTTAGTGGCCTATCGTAGAGATAGGAATTTTAGGGATAGTCTTGTGCATAGTCGCTTGAGACAAACTAGTCCTTTTCACTTTGGTACTAAACCGTGCCAACGCCGCATATGTAAGACCTGCCCTTTTGTACTCCAAACACAGTCAGTCTCCTTTCCGAACGGTAAATTTGCACTTGGGAAGTCTTTCACGTGCGAATCAAGAAACCTGATTTATGTTATCATCTGCAAGAGGTGTGACATGACCTATATTGGTGAAACTGGCAGACGTTTGGCAGAAATGTTTCGTGAGCACTTAAATGACATCCATTATGGCAAACATTTATCGGTGGCCCTTCACTTTAATAGCCCTGACCATTCAGGTAACTCTGGCATTCATGTCACTGCCCTCCTGTCATGAGACGGCGACGACCGAACTCGCTTCTCGTTGGAGAATCGTCTCATTTTTCAAATGTGCGTTTTATCTCCTGCTCTCTTGAATGTCCAGCATCATTTTGCATAATTCTGGTGGCTTCTGTCTCTGTTTCAAACTTTATTTCTTCTGTCGTTATTTTCCTTTCTATCCTTGTTTTGGCTTTGGTTCGTTTCGTTTCCTCAATTATCTTTTCACAGCCGTCACTAGCTCATACGTCACTTCCGCATGGCGCCTCATTTGTTCAGCCATCTTGAATGTTTCCTTCTTGGATCCAGCTAAGTAATTTTTTACTTGTTTTAACAGTGTTTTTCATTTCTGTCTTCGCTTCGTCGATTATTTACTTTCTTGTTTCGACATGTCTTTCTGGATTACGATTTTCTTACATTATTACTGTTATCGTTTCGCTCATCACCGTTGTTTCATCTGCTTGTATTGCTCATTTGGCGTTTTCCTCATTATCATAGATTTTTGTAGCACCTATATGTAGTTCGTGTCCTTGTCACCTGTTCGTAACTGTGGCTGACGAAGGGTAAAACTCAAAACGTCCCTTGTTTCATGTGTACCGTTTACTTGTAAAACTGATTTCATACCATATAATTTTTTTAATTTGTATATTTATTCGGCCAAAAGATTCAGAAAATTAAAGCAAGAAATAGATTGACGACAAAGACACAGTCAAGTAAACAAGAACTACACATCAAAACTCAACTCCGACAACTGACTACACACCTGACAGTTATATAAATATATAGGCAGGAAAAGAAAGCACTGAGCGAATAACTCATTACAGATTCAGAGGTCCTACGACCAATCATCATCAACAAAGTAATAAATCAGCTGGAGGTAAGAAAGATGACACTATCGGCGGACACAAGTGGTAAACACACAAACTGAACCAACCAAAAACACCCATGCATCTAAATTTCTGCTAGTTGACCTTTTAAGGACGTGTCCTTTTCATAGCTGCCGTCGAATCTGTAATAATAGCTATAGAAATAAAAGTAACACACTTGCAAAAAAATAATAAATGCACACATTTAATACGCAACTATGCTAGAATAAACGCACGACGTGACGACTATAGGCAACCATCTCACGGGCCTTTACGCGATTAACCCTTTTCAGGGCTTACAGCAATGCTAACAAATGATTAAAACAAGTAAAAACACGACTAAGATAACAGTCCAGCGGTCAAAACGTAATAGCAATTAGAAAAAATACGCCCATTATTAGCGAAAGATCACACATCTGGTCAGATTGGACGGGACATCGGAAATAAAGTAAAAAGATGCTTAACCACGTGATGCTGTAAGCAGCGGCTGAGTCCGTTACTAGAGCGACAAAGAAATATTACAAACACATCTGGACTGTATAAATACAGCGCCATGAGGATGAAGTAATAAATGATAGAAACACTGGAGCGAGGGAAGAAACAATTGACACTTGTCACGGACAACATGAACATTTTACATAATTATCTCCCCGTCATCAATGACTAGTTAGGTGAGGTAGCTTGTTTGCTTTCCAAGGGAAACAATTAGATTATGAACAAAATATCAGACTGAATAGAAGATGTTCTTACTTTGTAAATTGTATAAATTTATTATAAACAATTGCATTAGTCATAACACTTTGTTTCAGGTACAATATTTGTAATTGTTCCTTTTCCAAATTTTCTTTTTTTTTTCTATGCACAAATTCAAAAAATTTAAAAGATTTTCAACTTAATGCACATTTTAAAGTATTGAGCACTTAGTTGTTCTACCACTCTCAGTGATAATCCCACCGAAATAAGAATATCCAGGTCTGTTTGTACAGCGCAAATAACGCTGTGAAACCCAACGCCCTAATATCTGGCCTTTGGCTAGGATCATGTGTCTAGACACAGGGACCGGTACAGTGACATTCATGTGTCATTAGGTCTCTTGTGTGAGAACACAGAAGATCACTAGGTGACACATTTTGTCATTGGGTCTTCTTGTGTTGGGACATGTGGTCTTGACCAGAGCCGGGTTTGGGGCGGGTACAATGCGACCTCATGCGAGGAAAAAAATATGCGACCTCAAGCGAGGAAAAAAAAAAAAAAAAACGCTGTGAAACCCAGAGCCCTAATATCTGGCCTTTGGCTAGGATCATGTGTCTACACACAGGGACCGGTACAGTGACATTCATGTGTCATTAGGTCTCTTGTGTGAGAACACAGAGGATCACTACAGTGACACAGTTTGTCATTGGGTCTTCTTGTGTTGGGACATGTGGTCTTGACCAGGGCCGGGTTTGGGCGGGGATAATGCGACCTCATGCGAGGAAAAAATATGCGACCTCAAGCGAGGAAAAAAAAAAAAAAAAAAAAAAAGACAGAGTTGGGACATGTGGTCTTGACCAGGGCCGGGTTTGGGCGGGTACTAATGCGACCTCATGCGAGGAAAAAGTATGCGACCTCAAGCGAGGAAAAAAAAAAAAAAATGTGTGAGAACACAGAAGATCACTACGGTGACACATGTTGTCATTGGGTCTTCTTGTGTTGTGACATGTGGTCTTGACCAGGGCCCGGTTTGGGCGGGGATAATGCGACCTCATGCGAGGAAAAAATATGCGACCTCAAGCGAGGAAAAAAAAAAAAAGAAGACATTCATGTGTCATTAGGTCTCTTGTGTGAGAACACAGAGGATCACTACAGTGACACAGTTTGTCATTGGGTCTTCTTGTGTTGGGACATGTGGTCTTGACCAGGGCCGGGTTTGGGCGGGTACAAATGCGACCTCATGCGAGGAAAAAATATGCGACCTCAAGCGAGGGAAAAAAAAAAAAAAAAGTGTCTAGACACGGGGACCGGTACAGTGACATTCATGTGTCATTAGGTCTCTTGTGTGAGAACACAGAGGATCACTACAGTGACACATGTTGTCATTGGGTCTTCTTGTGTTGGGACATGTAGTCTTGACCAGGGCCGGGTTTGGGCGGGGAAAATGCGACCTCATGCGAGGAAAAAATATGCGACCTCAAGCGAGGAAAAAAAAAAAAAAAAAAGACATTCATGTGTCATTAGGTCCCTTGTGTGAGAACACAGAGGATCACTACAGTGACACAGTTTGTCATTGGGTCTTCTTGTGTTGGGACATGTGTTCTTGACCAGGGCCGGGTTTGGGCGGGGCTAATGCGACCTCATGCGAGGAAAAAATATGCAACCTCAAGCGAGGTAAAAAAAAAAAAAAAAAATAAAAAAAGACATTCATGTGTCATTAGGTCCTTTGTGTGAGAACACAGAAGATCACTAGGTGACACATTTTGTCATTGGGTCTTCTTGTGTTGGGACATTTGGTCTTGACCAGAGCTGGGTTTGGGGCGGGGACAATGCGACCTCATGAGAGGAAAAAATATGCGACCTCAAGCGAGGAAAAAAAAAAAAAAAAAAAAAAAGACATTCTTGTGTCATTAGGTCCTTTGTGTGAGAACACAGAAGATCACTAGGTGACACATTTTGTCATTGGGTCTTCTTGTGTTGGGACATGTGGTCTTGACCAGAGCTGGGTTTGAAGCCGGGACAATGCGACCTCATGCGAGGAAAAAATATGCGACCTCAAGCGAGGAAAAAAAAAAAAGTCTAGACACAGGGACCAGTGCAGTGACATTCATGTGTCATTAGGTCCCTTGTGTGACAACACAGAAGATCACTACAGTGACACAGTTTGTCATTGGGTCTTCTTGTGTTAGGACATGTGGTCTTGACCAGGGCCAGGTTTGGGCGGGTACTAATGCGACCTCATGCGAGGAAAAAATATGCGACCTCAAGCGAGGAAAAAAAAAAAAAAGTTCTAAGCAAGGCCATTTGGCTAAGATCAAAGTGTCTTAGCCAGGACCGGGATCACACACAATTCACACATTCTACTAAATAAAGTCAATAGACCTCACTTTTGAGCCCCAGAAGAAGTTAAAAAAAAAAATGCACAACAACATGTTTCATCAGCGATAACTATAATGCGTTTCAAAAAGATCGGTCGACAATTGACTTCAAATATCTACATATTCCTTGCACTGATAAACATGATTTTTTGCACGTGGTCTTATATTTTCAATGTCCCAAAGTTTTTATAAAATTCAATGTTGCAGGTAGTGTTCTTTTCTTGCAACGGCTAATTCCTTTGATCGTTTTTAACGAAGTAATTATTTTGTCCTGGAAGAATATAATTTACCGTAAATGAAGGAAGTTGAATATTTTCGGCATAGGCGTCTATACATTTCGAATGTTAGAGGGGTTTGTTAATTGATTACTACGTGACGTCCTTTTTTATTTTGTCGAAATATTTGAGAGAATAATAACGCCTATTCGTTGTAAATGTTACTTTTTATACTAAAACGTGAATGGATGCATGAAGAGGTGAAAGTACTGTGTATGTTAAAAATAGTAGTGAAATCGTGGAGATAAAAAGGAAATGAATTGGTTTCCATATACACATAGATGGAGGAGAAAACATATAAAACATATAAGGTATTTACACACTTATTCTGAGTAAGACGAGTCTAACATATTGATGACTATTCTCGGCTAAACGAACAACAGTCCATCTTTTTTTCCAATAGTCATTTTCCTCTTTTAAGACATGGTCTTCACATTTACACCAATATTCTTTGTCTATCTGCGAGAGGGCGGCATATGTTAGTTCTTTCATATTGCATAGTTTGAAAGTTTTATTTTCAGCTGCCACCTGTCCTTAAACCTTTGCCCAAACGAGTTCAATTGGGTTTAAATGTGAATGATAAGGTGGCTGTCTCAAACACACGTGACCATGCTGTTGAATCAACTTGTCTATATGGAATATCTTGGTCTTTTGTGATTTCTTAACAAGGGACAGTAATTCAGGTTTCGAAACCCCTCGTTAAATGGAATGCCTTCTTTTCTGAGCCAAATCTTTATAGCATCTTTAGTACTCGAAGATGTCGGGATTTTGTCTTCTTCTGCCACAGCGTTGTAGTATGATGCGTTGTCCATTATCAGACAGGATGGTCTGTCTAGGGACGGAAGAAGAGTATTTTCAATCCACTCTCTAAATATGTTACCGTTCATCTCGGTATGATAGTCCCGGTTGTCCGTATAATTGGAAGTTAAAATAAGTTCAGCATTTTTCATTAGCCCATTATGTTTGCCGCTTGCATGTGCCATTATCAGACGTTGTCCTTTTCCACTGGGTACACATCTTTTAATCGTTCCATCTGATAACTGCCATTCCTTTTCACTTGTGTGGTGAGCATTGATCCCAGTTTCATCCACATACACAATATCATAATCTTGATTAAGCATTTCCCGTACTTCACGTAAATATTTATTTCTCATAGATACTAGGTGCGGCTTCTCGCAGATGACGTTTCTTCCACTAGCGTACTTCCTAAACGTAAAGCCAATGCTTCAAACAGTTCTCCATAATGTTGATTTCGACAAATCAATGTCATTGTGTGTTCTCAGCCGAATTTTCAGTTTTCTTAGTGTCACAGTTTCTTTGGAATTGAACATTCTACAAATCTCTCTTCTAATCACATCCCTGTCAAAACTATCTTTTACTTTCTTTCTTCCTTGCGTCCTGGTATTGATTGAACTGAAAATTCCATTAGCTTTGAGTAATTGATGAAATGAGCGTTTCATTGAACCCAAAGCGTGAATAGTTGTCTTTTCAGGATTTGAGAGACTTCAAATGACGACTACAAAAGTCATGTGACTATTTGGGGCAGGAGTCCTGCGAGGGTACCAGTGCAGTGGTGGTTCCACGCTTCGCAACGAGCGCGAAAGAAAATAATGATTATAATATAGAGGTCACAAATCTGGTTTATTTGGATTTCTCCGCAAGTAACCGGTCAAAAAAATGGTCACTTTAATATTTTTGTATCATATTAAAAGAGCCAGTGTTGCCACGGCTGGGTATTTTTTACTAGAAGTGTGTTTTTTTACTTCCGTCTGGGTATCTGGGTATATTTTGTTTTTCCAAATCAGCATAAATCTGGGTATATTTGACAATTGACATTTACAATGTATATTCTGTGCACTGAGCAATAAACATTATACTGTATTTTCTCTGGAACCGTTTTCTCATTTTTATCTGTCTCCGTCGCTCGTGTATATCTGTCGGGTGCATCCCCATCTCTTTATTCTTCACTTTGTTCTCCTCGTATTTCCGTTCTGTGAGTTGAAGAAAACCAAACCCTCCTATTAAATGTACAAAAATATGCGCTATATATCTTTTATTCCACTTAAATTTAATTCTTGCTTTTAACCACATCAACGACGTTGTATTTTGTACTCATTTACATCAGCTATTAATTTCCTGCTATTCTGTTATTTGCTGTCATCTACAATACTCAGTCATTTTTGCGATGTGTTTTAAAGTATTCTTTTTTTAAATTTTAGACTTAATCAGATAAAAAGGATATTGTTTTTTGTGAGTGTCAAACAATTATAGAAATTATGATTATAAAATGAGCGATGGTGAAGGTACGCTAGGTAGATTTAGCAGAATGACGACACACACACACCACTCCGTAAAAAAGTGAAGCCATGGTATCAGGAGGCTTTTTGTGAGGAATGTCTAACAGACAGCGTGTGCCCGTGAGTCGTATTGCAAGATTCGGAACTCTGCCCTTCCAGTAGCTAATGTGTTGTAAAGTAAATACTAGAAACTTCCTTCACTCAGACTGACTCTACTTTTTCTTCAT
Organism: Oreohelix idahoensis; assembly: GCA_024509875.1. Lineage (NCBI taxonomy): Eukaryota > Metazoa > Mollusca > Gastropoda > Stylommatophora > Oreohelicidae > Oreohelix > Oreohelix idahoensis. Next base: position 55,580 of record JAMPIV010014440.1, on the reverse strand, counting down.
ACCCACTGTTTATCAATCGATACCACTCAAAACAGCAGTGAAAATATCAATGGTAGAACTTTATTAATTTACGTTGATAACTGAGTAAAAATGGTATGCCCAACCTTTCTCTTCAAGGTTGGCAGTCTTGCAAAATACAATCTTCAGTTTCAAACAATCTCAGTATCCATTTTTTTCACATACATTTGCTTGTCTTCTTACTATTACTTGTCTCAGCTATAGAACCTGTCATATTTTTATTCAGACAGAACTTCCTGTCGTTCTTCTGTACTGCTTATTTATTTTATGTTTCTTTTCCCATGTTTCTTGTTATATCTCTATACGAGAAAACTGGCCTTAACCGCCAGGGCTGTCACTTTTACCAAGATTTCATCTGTTTACTGTCCTCTGCTTAGACCTGGTCTGCTGAGCCACATACGCTAGTTATAAATCAACATGTCAAAACGTACCTGTTTTGTTTCTTCATTTGAAATACACTTTTTTTTACACAAACACTGTGGTGCTCCGAATATATCTTATACAACAATATAAAATCTTACGCTGCACGTTCAATATCTAACTACACACTTGAGAGAAACCCCTTTCCCTGCCTACGCCTAGCGCGTCTCAAAACAGACTCTGTCAAAAACCCCGTTCCAACATTCTTCGTTCACGCCTAACATGTGTTTCCCCATCTCGACTTTCTCGGGCATACTTTTTTTTCTCAACTCACTCAAACCTGTAAGGGACTTAATTCTAAGTTACTTCCCTTAAGACAAAGCCTAACCTTACACATCTTATCTCCCTTCATCAACGACAAATAATCTGTAACCAAACCCATCCATATCTCTCAAACCATTTTTCTACATTCTTTCTCTCTATCAAAACCAAACCACCGTTCACAAGCGAACTGAAGGACTGGCAATCGCTTCGCTGCGATTTGTTCGGTCTGTTCGTGTACATCTGTGTTGACACATAAAAGCACACAGAAGCACATGGAGAAACTTCGAAGCCAAAAGTAAAACTCTGAACATTAACAAGTTTTTCATCAAACTAAAAGAGGTCTCCAAGACAAAATTGCTCCACAACCAAGATTCCACGTTGTCAAAATTTGCATATGATCTTGACGAAGGAGAGGTTGTCGACATGGATGCCGAGTCGCTGACAAGTGACAATTTTCAACAGTAACACGTTACGACTTATATATTATATTTGATTTGAGGAACATTTTGTTAATGCAACTAAATTAAGTATGTTACTGTTAACATATCTCATTTTCAAGAGTTCATATATTGGGGTGTAAAATCATTTTTATGTAATTGTGAATTTTTGGTAATAAAAAATAAAATAAAAATGAAGAAATAAACAAAAATTGTAGCACACAGCTTATTTGTGCTAAAGTTGCACTAAAAGATTGTGTAAGCATCGTCTATCCCGTGTATTTGAGGCATAAAATAATCTGGGTATTTCTGGGTTTTTTTTTTAGATGAAAATCTGGGTTTATCTCTAGAACTTGAGTGGCAACCTCGAAAAGAGCCACCATATACCTTGTCACGTTTTTGTTTTAAACTTTTACAGTTTGTTAATACTAAAGAGAGAGGGCTGAACTTTTCAAAAATACGAAAACAATATCATCATAAGCAGTATTTACTTAAAATGTACGAGTTTTCATTCCACGCATAATTTTAGAGCCAAGCGATACTAGCCTTTCTGTCATCTTAAGACGCCTCCAGTTTCCTGTGATTTTAGCTTTTGTCATGACAATCAACAAAACACAGGTACTTTCATTTGATAGTGCAAGTATTTACCTACTAGACATAATCTTTGCTCATGGTCAACTTTATGTATAGCTCACATTAGGAAGGTGCCTTGAGAGCCCTCATAGTGGGAACATTGGATATCAAAAAGGGAAAGATTCTAAGGTCATATAATAATCACCTGAAAACGATACTGCAATCAATAAATCAACAAGACTAAGATTGTTGGGCCTTGGCATCAAAAGAAAGACGATAAGAGATGGACGTATGAGAGGATGCACCTGTCGTGTATACAACCAGCGCGCTACAGGTACAATTAACATCAATATCTTTGAAAATTTGCTGATGGAGACTGGGACTTAATGTGTTTGCCCGGAGCGTAATGATCTGGATTCTGATCAAAAATAACTATAATTTTTTTTTAAATACACGTTAAGACTATATCGTAGATATGAACACTTGATGCCACTTTACTAAGATCAACTCAATAACAATGAACACCACACAGTGTTGTCAATGCTAAACAGCGTTCTTAATCAATCTCTTGAACATACTGTATTACAAAACAACCCAGACAAATGTGTCCGCCGCCACTGCTCTAATAGATTCACACCTTTATAAATAAATAATTGAGATACCTACCTAATTTTGACGAAATACCAGTACAGTTTATAAATATCTCACTTTTTCCCCACTGGTATAAGTGTAGTGTTTTGTGCCAAGGGAAATAATTATACTAATAAATAAATACCACATTTATTGAAGTAATTTTTGTTTTTCACATTACACATTTTCAACCATCAATTTCATTTAAGTAAAATATAAAATACTTTACTAAATTTAGTCAATCTGTTTATTGCTAAATATTCGTTATATTCTGCTTGTCTCAACTTTTTAATAAATGTTACACACAATGAATATAACAGAGTTGTGAACACTTACGTGTTCTGACACTACTGAAGTCCAATGGGAGATCACCCCATTCTAATACTGACAGCTCAAAGTTGTGGGTGACACAATGTGACGTCAGCACTAAAACGTTCTCTACAACAATCTCTTGAACATTCATTATTTATTCATCACTCTTCAGCTTCCCAAGGAGCATAGACCTTCAACAAAATTAGGTCACGTCGTCCTGTCACGTGATGTTACAAATTATCCCAGACAAACGTGTCTACGGCCATTTGATTGTTTTTCCCATTTCAATTTGCGCGAGGAGTTATTTTGATTTTGAATGTTGAAAAACTAAAGCTAGATACAATGACAAAATGTTTTTGGTAGACCACAGCCTCGTTGGAACAGAAGAAGCAGATTTGTCCATGCTAAATGGTGTCCCAGCCCTTCTCGTTGGTGCATTATTGACCAGGTGTTGTGGGACAAGTCAAGTTACTTGTATAATCAGCCATAGCAGTCACGTGGTCCATTTATTGTGGAGGATTCATAATATTTTCTCCATAAATTAAAAAAAGTGTCACGTTTGTTAATCACTATATTGTGTTTAGTAATGGGTGACATCCGCACACTGTAATTCCCATTTGTAGTTTTCTCCTGCCATCGTCCGCAAACCTTGTGAGGTAGGGAAAGTCTTAAAATGCTAAGAGCCTCCTGTGCTGTAAAAGACAGACACTTGAACAAGTGCTCTCAGCTTGGAAGGTGTCATTAGAGCTTGGGTGATGCACATGGCGCCACAACAGAGTACTAAATGAGCCGACTGCTACAACAGACCTGGAAAGGGTGAAGGCAAACAGCGTTCGCCAAGACAGACTGAGTACCGCAAATACATAATTTCTGAGAGTAGGAAAACAGCAAATCTCAAGCCAAGTAAACCAAGTAGCAGTTTACATTCTATTCTTGACTGTGCAAATGACTGGGAGCTGGCTAGGGGCATACCCAGAGAGTATACGAAGATCTTGAAGACGGCCAGATATAGTGCTGCATTCTTCGTCATCGCTCAGATAATAATGATTGAGCTGACCGTGCCACTTGAATCCAGATTGGAGGAGCAAAGTGTCCAAGTATAATGATCTGGTCATGGACCTGTGACACTACGGGTTCACTGCAAGTGTCATTACTGTTGAGGTCTCGTGGCTGCCGCAGTGTATGATCAGTCAAACTGCAGAAAGGTCATCGTACTGGATGTGGAACAATCGCAGAGGGCTATGGAACTCGGGAGAATAATTTGTTTTCAACATAGGGGTTATTTTCACAATTGTCTTCAGCTGGCAGAAAACAGGAATGATGTTGAAAGCTGCAACCAAGGTGAAGTGGGTTTAATTCTCTGCACACGATAACAGGAGGTCATGACCCAAGCTAGCCCGTCCCACTTAGAGTGTAAAGTAGATTAAGGGGTCAAAAACCTGATCGACAGGGGGCCACTTCTGATGAAGAATAAAAGTAATATTGATTTATAGTTGATGAGATTGGTACTGTGTACATTGTATATTATATATATAATAAGAAAGAAACTCATACGTACTCACCCTTCCTCATGTACACTTAAACGACTGTTTACACACTTTTTTTCCGAAATGAGTCAAAGCATTTAAAAAGAGACATGAAGGAGAGATAAAAATACATGGAAAACTGCACCTATACGCATATATATATACATACACGTACATACATACATTGCATTCATGCGTATACATCCCTCCAAACACACGGTCTTATATATCTAAAAGTATGCACGTACACATCTAATGCCCTTTTAGACATGTTTCCTTATTAAGTAAGATTTAAAACAAATTAAAACAATGGTTACTTCCCCCACAAAATACTAAAAGGGAAGAACTAAAAGGAAAAAAAACAAATAGTTGCACTAATCGAGTGAAAAGAACCAAACGACGTTTCCACTTATTTATAAAAGCACAATTATTTTCCTTCTTGGTTCTGTCTAGGTTTCTAAAATATGCTCCATCTTTTTTGAAAAAATGTGGAAAAACTGGTTTCGATTGAAGCATTTATTTTCGTAGATTGCTTTGTTTCTGCATTTCCAAACGGTGTCCCTATAATAATAATAATAAATTCTTTAAGCACCAAACACGGCGCATAAGGCAGAAACCAGTGCTCTCCAGGTTGTACGTTGTGACGCCACTCCTCTTAGCTCTTGCACATTGTTTAATCCCAACGTTCTTCCTTCTCTTATTATTGTTCTTCTGAGTGTTTCTTTTGGTCTTCCTTTTTTCCTCTTACCCTCAGGAATCCAAGTGAGTGCCTGCAATGGTATTCTGTTGTTTTGCATTCGTAGGACATGACCGATATATGACCATCGTCTTTTCCTTATATAGTTGGAGACATATTTCTGCCTAGAGTCTTCTCTTATTTGTCGATTAGTCTTGAATTCTTTCCAACTGATGTTCATGAGTTTTCTAAGACATTTGTTCTCGAATGTATTCAGCTTGTTCTCCAATAATTTTGTTATTTTCCAACTCTCACAGCCATATGTTAACACTGAGATAACATTTGAATTAAACAGACGAAGCTTGGTATGTATATTCAATGATCGTAATTTTCAAATGTTAGATAATCTATTGAAGGCGCTAGCTGCCAAAGCAATTCTAGTATGAATTTCTCTTGTTGTGTCACCATCCTGAGTCATTTTACTGCCTACATAATTGAAACTTTCAACTTTCTGTAGTTTTTCCCCGTTCAGGATGATATTAAAGGTCTCGTTAGAAAAGTTCATAACTTTAGTTTTAGAGGCATTTATTTGGAGACCTATTTTAACCGAAAGATGACACAAATTATATATATATAGTACTTTGCAAAAAAAATGGCAGTCATATATCTCAGCTAAATATGCTGAAATCTAATTAAATATGCATGTTCTGCCTCAAATTTACGCCCCACTTAAGTGAGCAAACACTACCAAAAGTAAAAAAAAAAATTAGCGTAAAGTCCCTTGATAATAGAGCAGACGACAATTTCTAATGCTAGTGGCAGAAAATGGACACAAAGTCAAAGTGTATGTTAATTTCACAGCTTTGGAATGAAGGAAATCAAACATGTTCCAACATTTATAAAACCTTGAACATTCCTGAGCGGACTGTCTACAGAGTTGTGAGTAAATTAAAAGCAGGTAATGGAATCGAGCGAAAAGAAGGTAGTGGGGGGTCAAGAATTTTGGACACAAAGGACCATCGGCGTCTCGCCCAAATCGTTCGGGCTGGGCCAATGAAGAGTGTAGAAATTATACGGCAGCGCATGATCGATTTGGGAAACCCAGAGGTATCTAATGCTACTGTCAACCGGGAGCTACACAGGATGAATTACACAAAAAAGCGGGTAATTTCGTCACCATTTCTCACAGAGACTCACAAACAGATGCATTTGAACTGGTGCCACGAACACCAAAATTTGTCATGGGACAATGTGATTTTTTCAGATGAATGTTCTGTTTGGTCTTATCCTGCTCAAATAAATATTTGGATGAAAGACTCTGTAACGCCTGTGTACCAGCGACCGAAACATACCAATAAATTCCATCTTTGGGGAGGGGTGGCAGCAAGAGGTGCCACCCCACTGTGTGTTTTCACAGGAATTCTCACGAAAGAAAGGTACATCGACATACTAGAAAGACACCTTCTGCCATTTATGCAGGTCATGTACCCCGATGGGTGCACATTTCAACATGACAATGACCCAAAGCATACAGCTCATACCACCAAAGCATGGCTGCAAGAGAAGAATGTGATAGTGCTGAAGTGGCCCAGCAATAGTCCCGACCTAAACCCAATTGAAAACGTTTGGGCACTACTCAAGAATCATTTAAAAAAGAGTGGACTCAGAGACGTTGAACAATTGAAGAAGGTAGCTGAAAAATACTGGGACAGTCTGACTCACAATTACCTACAAACACTTGCGGGAAGTATGCCTCGCCGCATCCAGGCTTGCCTTGCTGGAGAAGGCAACATTATATTGTACTGAAACCACTGTTAATAGATAGGGGAGATACCAATCTTCCTCTGGACATACAGTTTTTATTATTATTTGCTTCTATGAGTGTGCTGCGTTGCGAAAATATGACTGCCATTTTTTTTGCAAAGTACTGTATATATATTCTGCTAATAAACGTACGATTTGTTCTTTGAAGTGCGAGCCAGTTTTTGGAATAAAGAATAACATAATTGCTTTGTACATGTCAATTTTTGTGTTTGTGTATCTACAAAATGCTTGTTTTAGGGCTTCTCATGTTGACGTGATTGTGTTACAACGGAAAAAAGATTTGATCTTCTGTCTCTTTTGCCGTTGTACCGAAGCAGAGTCTACATTTGTGCAAGATCTTTTTCCCGTGTTCTTTGTCCTGTGTGAGCGGTGTTAGATTGAATAATAGTATGTAGGTTATTTCCTGTGCCGATGGTGATGTATTTCTTTTGTGTAGATTTGTGAATATTTCCGAGTAATCTGTTATCTCATATCTGTATCCTATTTTTATTCGTTGATCTAGTGGAGGTTCTTGTGTCTGTACCAGATGTATTTATATATCTTTAGCTGACTGGTGTAGGAGTTTTTCATTCCCTTGTATGCATCTAATGCAGTCGTCGTAGAAGGGCGGTAGTGTTCCAAAATGGTGTGGTATTGCATTGTTAATTTTGCACATTTTTGTTATATGAAGACATATGTAGTAGTGAGCTAAATTATATCATTGTGGGTATTTTATTATGTCGCTTATGAATTTAATTCCTAAAAAGTTTATATTTGTAGTAATGTCTTGCAAGGATACTCCGCCTCGGCGTTTATCTTGGATTAAGGCCTTATGTTTTATACTGTGAATTGTGTGCCTGAAAATAAAGTTTCTAATTGATTTATTTATTTCCTTTAGACTAGTTTTTGGGGGATGAAAAACATTTGAGACGTTTAAGACACTTGGAAGTATATAAGTATTGCAGATGACACTTCTGCCAAAAATCGTCGGATTCTTAAATTTGTATTTTTCTAGTTTTCCTTTAATTTTCAAAGTTGTTCTGTCCCACATGTCGTTATCAATTCTATCTGGTGTCGAGGAGAAAGTTATTCCATATATTTTCATTTTGCTTGTTTGTATTAATTGAAAGGGAAAGTCTGTTTTGTTTTTTCCATTTTCCTATTCCCATTATGTATGATATTTTGTATGTTTATTTTGGAACCACTCGCTTTTCCGAATGTTTTAAAAGTATCGAAGATGGTTTCTATTGATGAAAAATTTGATGGAAAAAAGACTGCGTCATCTGCGTAAGGTATTAGCTTTTTTTCTCTTATTCCTGATATGTGTATTCCTTTAATACGAGTATCTAGTCTTATTTTTCAAAGGCTTCATTTAGTGATCTCAACAAAATTGGCCCGAGTATGTGTCACTAGGCGTGATGGGAAACAATGGCAAAGAAAACCTATCTGCTGTTGCCTTAAGACGCCACTAGACGTAATGGCCACTGACTGCTTTGACTGTCGGTGGCTAAGGACGGAAGAAGATGTGAAATAATTTGGAATAAAAATCGGTTGTGAGGCAATCTGGGCCAGGAGATTTATTTTTTGTGTAACATGTTTAGAGAGAGGCGTAAGTCTTCCATGGTCAGAGGTTCATCTAGTGCATTGTTTCCTGCAAAGTCAGGCGTGCAGACTGAGTTAAGAAATATGTGTCGTCCAGTGCGTATGTTTGTTCATGTTTATACAGGCGTGTGTAATAAGCGTGAAAGGCTTGGCTTATGTCGGGGATGGTTGTGTGCTTTTAATTCTCTGCAACCTACGCTAATCGCGTTCAAAATCTGACTGACTATATTATTTTCACCGATTTATTATTACAATTTTCTTCGAAGCTTCTCGATTAACATCGCTCACTCACTACTACAAAGGTCTCGTGCCACTTGATCCGTTCCCCTTGTTCGGACTCACAAAAATCCCAAATGGACGTAATAATAATTTCTCTCCCTTTGCTAACTGTTACGTGGAGTTTTTTTAAAATATAAAAATGAGTATCTGGTGACTCAGACCAAGTTTAATCAGGGGTATGTAAAGTCAACCCCGCACATAGCTTTTCTCCACCAATTATAAATAATACTGCCAAAGGCCAGGCTGGACAATTGAACATATATTTTAATGTACTATACGATGCTCCTCAGGTATCATTAGTAAAGCCATTATACATATAGGCATAATATAGTAAGGCAGTCCTCAGTACGTTTCCATATCGTCGGTTTCTATAACGCTGTCCACGACAGGTTTTTCACAATATTTAATGTACTCACTTTAACAATAATAAGAATCCCATTCACACAATAATCTAGCATCAAACCACGGAGGTGAATAGGTGATCTAGAGGTTGAACTCTTTAGGAATCTGTAGTGAAGTATAATATTCAGGAGCTCAACACACATGCGTCCGCCTGCCTTGAAAACACACAGAAAAGACCTAGAAAGATCACTGACTTCTGCCGGCAGCAACCGTAGACTTTACAACTCGGCAGTGACGTACTTCCTGTAACCCATGGTCACCGGTCTTAAACAAAAATGACTACTTGCCGAACCGATTTGATGTCGACAGATAAGTTATAAATTCTACTCATAACACTAACTAAGTCAAAAACCCTGTCTCCTACTCTATTCACAGAACTTTTAATAGCGTATGCAAATTTCTAAAACCATAACCACCGACATCTCGACAATCTACTAGCCAAATCCACGACCTTTTCTTAAGGCGCGCCACCAAAGATTTACCTCACTTAGTCCTAAAATCAAAACCATTTAATCTTATCTCTCATATAGTTAAAACTAACAGTGCGTTATTACAATACGCACATTTTCTAAACCTGATTTTCCTACTCGACCTTATATCTTTATTTAGACCTAAACCTCTCTATTACACTGTTCTCTAATTCAGGATCTTGATCTACTTATATCCATACACTACTCATACACAAGATACATCGATGGTTTCTCATAAGATTGATGTTTAATATGTTTAAGACAACAGCACTTAGCTACTGACAAAAGTATAAATTATTTAAGATGCAGAACTACACACAATAAATACATTTCTTTAAGATCTGCAACAAAACATAGCTACAGACAACAGTTTAGTTTATTTTAGATCTACAACAACACCTAGCTACAGACAACAGATCAATTTATTTAAGATATACAAAAACATTCAGCTACAGAACAAGATATTAATGTTTTAGAATTTTTAACACAGCCTCTTGTTAGTAGCTTCTAACGATATTCCTGAGATTGTTTTATATGATAATGTTGTCAGCCATACACAACCTCATGTTAGTAGCTTCTAACGATATTCCTGAGATTGCATTAATCGTATTTTTTCTCTGTCTCCTCAGGCCCCCCTCACCCCCCGGGGAACTGCACGGAGCCGTGTTTAATTCTGATGTTTTCAAACTTCAAGAAACGAATCAAATATTTCTGGTTACATTATTCAAGAAGTGTCAAGTGCTTCAAGAATTTCACATTTTCGAATCAAATTCATAACAGACATTGTGTTACGTGTTAAACACACGTGTTACAGAAATAGTGTACATAGTGCTTCACTAATGATATATTTCACATTTGTCCTTTATTACAGACGCTCATACCTGTTATTCACTCCGGCCTCCAAGATTAGTTTAATCTAAACATGAGACATAAAATAACATTTTAACACTTTCAAAAATGTACTAAACAAAATAAGTGAGTCTGCTTTGCCTTGTATAATTTTGTAAACTGAATTGATAAAGTTAAAAAAAGTAATGAAAAATTTTTTTTTTATTTATTTGTGTTAATTGTTAAATTGTTCCCCTTTGGGAGTAAATGGGATGCCTTCCCCTAATTTTATAATCTCTGCTGCTTAAAGTATCACATGGTAAATTTTTTATTTATTTTCACTCATTTCCGAAATTGGACATGACGTGAAAACCTGACAAGAGGTGTGATCTCTCGGTTATAAGTGGGGTATATTGTGCACGTACATTTTGATAAAATTTTCTAGTTTTATTTATTTGTGTGTGTGTGTGTGTGTGGGGGGGGGTGTGGGTTGTAAGGCAATGTTATATTAGCCATGAAAAGGTATATTTCTATGACTGTTTGTTGACTGTCTGGTCGTCATGTCTTAAGTTTATTCGTGTGTTGCTGCTTATTCAAGCCACATACTTATTTATTTATATTTTCTAAGTATAATGATTTTACCTCTATATCTATTATTTCTAGTGTGCCGACGTGTTGTTAAAAGTACTTCTAGCTGAAATGAAGATCCATGTGTGTTTTTTGTTTCCTCTTGTTTCTACCGATAGTGTGGTCTTCCTTACCTCCAGCTGATTTAGCCTCAAATGAACATGTACCTCCATAAGCAATTTACACATGTTTAATGTAAAAAAGCAAAATGATAAAATGTATTCATTACAACTTACCAAGAATGTCGGGCCCCGGGATTTAACAGGCCGTCTTCTAGGTGGTCGGAGTATTACTTTAATTATAATCCCAATGTTAGTTTGTATCTAGGTTCATAAGACTCGTGGTTTCCTGTACTATAGTCGAGTTTTCTTTCTGTCTATTAAATAAAACTTCCAATCAGAAGTGGTTTATTTTAACACTTCCATCCCAATCCAACCGAGAGTTAGTGTCTCAAATGGTAATGGTCTTTTTCCCCGCTACCCTCGTCTGTAGAACATTCTTGTGACGGTATTGCCTCCACTGCTTTGCAGTAGTGGTCCAACAGTGGCCAAAACTCAAGAGTATCTAATATGGGCTTCAAAGGTGTCTACCTTCGCACAAGATTACTCTTGGCAGATAAAACTTTCTTTTACATTTAAATTGAATAGCTTTAGCTTCACATTACATTTAAATGGAAAGGTTTATAGTACAGATAGAATATGTTTACATTTCCATTTCCACTGATTGAAAAGTGTTCACAATATACATTGAATATGTTTTCATGTATATTTACACTGATGTGAACAGTTTGAAACTTCCATACATATTAAAGTGCATATGTTTTCGTTTACATTTACACTGATTGGAAACCATAAGTATACTGTTCAAAAAAAGAAACGAAAATTTGTGGGTGTTACTTTTATAAAAGACATTCGCTGATTGGACATCAGTCAACCTATCGACTGTGTCCACCTGGTCATTACCTTCTCGTGGTTACCTGAATTGTACTCACCTCATGATTCGCGAGGTCATGAAAGAGGTCAAGGTCAAAACAACATTTTTGACAATAACTCGTGACAGGTTCATGAGAATCCCGTGAAACTTACTGAACACAAAACTCTCTGACCATATTATTGAATGCATATAAAAGATTGACGCTCCTCGAATAAATTCAGTTGAAAATTCAATGCGCAAGTATGGCTCATCTCACTACAGAACAACGACTCATCATCATTGGACGTTTACAGACTGGACAGTCACAAAGTGTAGTGGCCAGACAATTTAATGTGGTTAGAAGCACCATTAGTCACCTTTGGAGGCGATTTCAAGAAACTGGCTCAGAGGCAGACCGGCCGCGCAGTGGAAGACCCAGAGTCACAACTCCTGCCGAAGACAGCTTCATACGGCTGCGTCACCTCAGGAATCGACTTGCATCTGCGTCCTCCACAGTCCAGTCAATGCCAGCAGCTCGTCAAATTTCAGATAAAACGGTCAGGAACCGGCTGCACGACTCTGGTCTTTGGGCTAGAAAACCTTACAGAGGTCCTGTTCTTACGGACCGGCATCGCCAGAACCGACTGAAGTGGGCGAACCACCATCGTCAATGGACCGTTGGGAATGACTGGCGACGAGTTTGGTTTAGTGATGAATCATTTTTTGTGCTCCAGCGACACGATAGACGGAGAAGAGTTTACCGCAGAGTCTACGAGCGCTACGCCCAGAACAGCGTTGATGAGGCTCCTCCACTTGATGGTGGAGGTGTACTTCATGGGAGGAAGTGACCTGGTGCAAATTAAAGGACGCCTAAATGCCCAACAATACGTCGCTGAAATTCTTCGTCCTCACGTCCTTCCACTTCTGGCTGCACGAGGGTTTATTTTTCAGCAGGATAACGCTCGACCTCATGTGGCACAACTCACCACCCAGTTCCTCACTGACAACAACGTCCAGATCATTCCGTGGCCAGCCATGTCATCAGACATGAACCCCATAGAACACTTATGGGATGAACTTGACAGACGACTCCGCCAGCGAGACGTGGCTCCAGCCAATCTCCGACAGTTGTCTCTTGCACTGCGGGAAGAGTGGGCAGCCATCCTACAAAAACAGATCCAACGGCTAATCGGATCCATGTCAAGGAGATACCGTTCTCTGATAGAGGCCAGTGGAGACCATACACCTTACTGAAACGGAGGCCTCAGTCGCGAAAAATAAAAATCCAAAACAAACTTAATGAACATCATTTCATTGGTAAAGTCTGAAAGTTTCTTTATGCCAAGATTGAAACATTAATTCCGTAAAATAAAATTTTGGTACAAGTTTGAAATTTGGTGTCCATTACCACTGCAATAATGTTGCGTTTTTTTTTGAGCAGTATATTATACTTAGAATGTACATCATTTCTTTCATTTTTTCCTCACCATGGAACTCGGGACTACTTTATGTTTTTAGTTCTCTTTACGAGACTAGCAATAAAGCAGTCACCATCCCGTGCAGTGGTGGTTCATGAATCATCATTCTAGATACTGAGGTTGCCAGCCTAAAATGACTGGGACATTCCTTGCACTTTTCACACAGTAAAATTCACATGGTAATATGTAAGTATATATGTTAGTTCACATGTTAGAAATACAAAATGTAAAATTTCACTTTATGCCAATATTGGCTCACAGACGTTTTGCCCAGATGAATAAAAGAGACTTGAATCGGCCTCTTACTCGCGTCTAGGGTGTCGTTAATTTTAAAGTTCCCTCTCTGACTTTGTGTGTTTCCTTCAGTTTCCTCAGACAGCGGCTTTCGTTTTTAAAATGATTTATAGATTTCTTAGGTTGCATTGTAAATCCTTATAAATATTCTAATAAAAGGTGTCCAGTCTATTAAATAGAAATGCTGAATTCTAACTGGCACGACTGATGTCTTTGGCATGCGTGAATCTCACAAGTGAAGAAAACCACAGAAGTGTGTCAGGTTATGTGCACTGTCTTTCCCCACTCTGTTTGTTATGGGGCTTAAATTATCAGCCAATCTGCTTTGAATATTTTGTATTACTCATCTAGTGCAAAATTTCAAACATTACTTCTCTGACAATGGGTTGTAAACATCCGATTGCCCTGTGTACCAACTCACAAACAGGTCGGTAACCTCACACGATAATGTGTGTAAGATGTAACCAATTATTAATTTCGCTAAAGTAATGTCTTATCTGTTGCTTGAGTACACACACAATTCGTCTCTTTACAACCTTGGCGGAGACGCACCCATGCCTTATCAGTGATTAAGCAGATAGCGATGGGCAATGTACGTGTTAATCTGTATACTATCAGCCGCTCCTGCAAATGTTTAGTACTATCATCCACCAGGACTGTCAGATAAACAGGCAAGACACGATATACTGAAAGTAGCGAAAGAATGTAGGTACAAAATATCTTCTACTTAGCAGAGAAAGAAAGATAGAAAGTGCGACTACTGAAAGCACTCAATAAAATATGTACCACAAATGTGCCTATTCCTGCTGTAGTGAAAGAGAGATTAGGAAGAATAAGGGGTCGCCCCAATGCATTCAGGGACAATTCTACATGGCACACAAGATATTTTCTTTACTTGCCTTTTACCAATTTCATCTACCTGACTTTCATGAGCATATAAGGTCTTGCTTCTTTGTTTTCGCGTGTCCTGTTTACAAACTAACTTCTTCACAGATCTAACATTATAATCTCATCCAAGATGGTATGTCTTTGTAATCACAGCAAAGTTCATCTGCCCGAAGTATTACATCACTGTATGTGTCTTAAAAGTCAGCAAGATGATCATTTCGTACACATTATTGAAATCTGCAATGTATTTTAACATGTCATGTTTGCGAGCTTGCACCTTATCGTGCGTCAAACTTTCAACGTGTATCTTCCCAGACAGGTAGTCGGAGGTAACAATAGGAATGTGGCTTAGCATAGACTCTTACTCCGTCTGGAGCTAGCGATAAGCGAAAAATCAATGCAGCAAGTTCGCTCCTTCGCGTGAGCGTCTAAGATAATAAAGGGGAAAATAGCAAAATGAAGGGCAAAGAGAAAGTTAAAAGACGTTACAGAAGAATGTAACGATTGAATATTTGACTTGTCACATTCCTCATAGACTGTCCACTTTTGTTTGGCGCATCATCCAGTTCTATGACTGTGAAAAATACTATGGTTGATATATGACATCTCAGTCGTACACCTGTCCTCACCTCAAAGGTTATGTTGCTCTACCTAACACGACGTGTAAAGATAGCATAAAGACGTTTTACGATGTGTAGCCGTGTACATAGCTGTTCCTTTGGAAACAGGCTATAAAAAACCAGATTAGCATATAAATTTCTACTTTCCGAGAAACAGATCAAATGTTGATTAGGATAGAGTCGCGTTACATGTCAAAATTAGTCACGTGATTTTTATCCAATCGTAAGGCTCAATATTATTCAGCCGGCAGGAAATGTAGAAGAGACGCGAAATTTCCCCAACAACCTAGTTAGTTGAAAAAGACGCGTCGAGCTAGTAAGACGAACAAGTTTGTGCTGATAACGCAGTGGTTTTACTGCATGAAAGTTATCTAGGTTGAAGAATTAGAAATTCCAGGAATAATGGCATGTTCTCTTCAAAGTGCATTTTTGTGTATTTAACTTCTATATTCGAAGTCTGTAAGTAGGAGCTAATTACTAATCAATTATTGACCCATTGTTGCAGATTTAGAAAAAGGATTCATGGCTGCAAGTTGCACCTATGAGTCAAATGCAGAGATGATGGAATTTGCTCTGTACAAGCACAAATTGATCAAATTGCAGAATATGAACATATAACGAAACCCCTTGAGAATAATGAATTAATCGGTCTGAAGTGGAACAGCTTATATGAAATTGGATCAACGCAAACTGGTATTTGAAAAGAAAAAGTAGACAGGAGTTGGATAAGCCTGATTCATACAAGTGTCAATTCCCCATGCTAGATCATTGAGAGCGACTTGCATTTTATATTATGAATGAAAAATGCATGTTTGTAACTTCACGCCATCATGTATATATTATGATTATTAAATAAAACGTTGACATCAAAAAGAGGTCGTAAATTTGATTGCTAAGCCTTAACCATGAATGGAAGGAGGTAATGTCTGTTGAGAAACCTATAAATTCTTACTAACTGCTCACAAACTACAACACCTTAGAGGATAGTCCCCGAACCTGGTAAAATCCCGTAAGACTGTCAGTGAGAAATTTCCACCTCTAGCAGTATAGCTAGTTCTAGATCTAACACTCTCTGAAATTAAACAGCAACCCCCAATTTCCCACCCACAACGGCCACACATCTCAACTTGGTGCCCGTGATCAGTCCTCTATTAAAGAGCAGAAGGATGATGGACCAATTAATGGAAAATTACATAGCAGCAACTACAACAACAACTATTTAAACATGGAGAAGTGTTCGACAACCATACAGAACAGAAAGAAGAGAATAGCAATGAGAGACTTCGCTTCAGAATTAAAACGTTGTAGAAGCTACGCAGTCGATTTCCCTTGCATAAGAATAGTAGACGGATTGGTTGCAAAAGTTTATAAGATTGAAATAAAAGAGATTGTTGAAATCAAGCTACAACCATTGAAAGTCAAAGAAGGGAGACCAAAATTGAACTTGAAACAACGAACTGCGCCTGCAGTCACTAGAAAAGAGCCTCAGACAGAGAATGTCGCAGTACAAACGGATGACAGGTTTAAGAAAAGTCTAATTCCAGTCAGGATAAAATCAAGACAAGTTACAGAGGACTTACTTGATTTGTGCAATGTTGAAATGGTCGATAATACAGAAAAGATGACATCTGAAGAAGAAGATAAGCTAGAATGCACGGAGAGGTACGAAATGATAGCAAAGTACAGAAAAGAAGTGGAAGAAAGATTTAGAGAGAGAGATAGAAGATGGCAGCAAGCAAATCAGATAGAGAAACAACACCAAACAAAAGCTCACGTAAAACAAATCAAAATTGATAATCACCGACCCATTCCGCCTCTGACGACAAATACAAGACCAGTCAGAAAGGCCACCCTAAATTACAATCCATCCAGTACAGATTCGTCTGACATATCAGAGTCAGAGACGACAGACTCTGATGAGACCACTGAAGGCTACTTGTCAGACGAACTTGATCATACAACAGACGAAGAGGGCAGAAAATATTACTGGCCGAAAACTGATAAGACAAAGCACAGCAAGACAAAGAAAATTGGCGGAATAGGTCAACCTACAACAGAGGAGCTGACGGCAGAGATAGACATTATCCTGAGAGATGGTGACTTTGCCGTCCTCTCAATAAGGCTGGTGTATGAATTGCTGGAGAACAAGTTTGCTGTTGATTTATCTACACGCCGAGAAGAATTTCGAGAATTGATAGAAATTGCACTTACACGGTATGAACACAAGATGATCACTACCCCACACGAGAATCAGTTTCCAGCAGCACCCACTAACACTCTGGTTCCAGATGAAGAAATTTGTAGACAAACCACCAACACCCCATACGAGAAAAATTTCACAGATGTATCCATCAGGCCTATTAGAAAGCCAAAATATCGCTATAGACCCACAAGTTACATCTCCCTTAACAACACAGACTCTGACATGGACACTCAAGAAATACCAGAACAACTTTTTCACACCGACGAAATATCCAATATTCGCCCTGTTCAAACGTACGGTGAGATGATAACCAACAAGTATGAAAGAGACTCTGGTATAGATTCGCCTGGTCCTCGTTGCAAAACGGATACATCATTTGCTAGTACTTCATCCCCGGAGATTCAAGCAGCTGGCAAACGTACCTGTTTTTCTTCAGCAGATGACTCAATCCCTAGCAACAAAATTCCGCGTATACAGCACAACTATATCAGACAAAAGGTTCTGAAGAAACGCTATCATGTTCCAAAACCAAGCCGAGAAGTGTTAGCCTCATCTCTACTAGTCAAAAACAACAGTGTGCAAATTACTGCGCCCACTGTCAAAGACGTTAACGTACCACAGGCCCAAGTCAGAAGAAAAATCAAGGCGAAACATATACCTGCCTCAAAACTAACAGATGTTCCAGCCATACAAACCCCTACCACAGTGAAACCATCACCGCAATCAAAAGATGTTAAGCCATCACCGCATTCGCCAATGTCCTCAGAGCCCCAACAATCAGCAAATGCAGTGTCACCCACAGTTACTCAGTATGATTCTCGCCTAAGCAGTCGGGAGATTATAATGCTAGAAATGATGAAACTCCTATAAACATGCCCCTCAAGTCTTCAATGTACATGCCATCCCATGTACGGTCAACGCATATGTGAAAAAAAACCTTTTTAACAATGTACTAACTTTCCCCATGTACTCTATTTTCAGTTTTTGACAGTTCAAATGACTTGCTTCCAGACTAAGATGTCAAAGCCTCACTGAGAAAGTTATTTTTTCCAGCCTTAGAATACTGATGCCAGAGGAAAATCAAGACCAGCCCACGGAGGATTTTCTTTAGATAGTATAGTTGTGAAATAAAAATGACACAGATGATACAATGTTCTTTGTTTACAGACACCCTTATTAGTCAGACAGTTTTTGATATTTAGAATGTTACACAACCGTACCTATAACACATGTGTCACACTATTCTGTTGTAACATTCATCTCCACTTTTGTAACTGATCATATTCCACGCTCCATTCACCAGACTTCTTGTCCTTGCAGATCTAGAGTCCTGTATTTTCGAATCTTAGTGCATTTTCATGCAGACACTTTACACCAGTACTTTTTCTTACCCCATACTAATATTTCTTTGATCTATAATATGCTAAACTCCTTTATATCTATCACCTTGATCAATCATACTGTTCCTACTAAGACATCTCCTAACAACATAAATTCATACCCAAAACTAGTATTGCATGTTATGCTATCTTTCTCCACAGGATTATTTATTTTCAAATGTACATTATTATTTTAGACCCAGATGTATATTAGTACTGTCAAGAATTTTAAACATTCTCCTAAAGAGATTCCATATCCCAACCTTGACTCTCTATAGTAAGATTTTCTTCACTCCACTGTTACACATCTTTAACTTACTATTTTTCCTTTCCACTATATTGAGACGACATTCTAGACTTGTGATTTTTTTTTTCAATCCCAATCATATTCATTCCTTGGAATTACAATCATGTTGTAATCAGGAGATCCTTGATGTACCCTTTCCTCGCCACTTATTGACAACAGATACTGCTACAACATTCATTCTATTCTAACCTAAACTATTACTTGCAGCCCTATTGGTTAGGATTTACTATTAGGAATGTTGATAGTATATCTAGTGTTTAGTGAATTGATTTTTATCATTCTTTAGTACTTGTGATACAAACAGAAAAGAAATCACAAGAAAAGAAAAGAAATCACAAGAAAAGAAGAGAGAAAATATGCAAAACATAAAAAAAAAATGAAAAGAGACAAAACATAACAGAAAAATGAGAAGAAAAAAACAATTGGAATTTTTTTTACAAAATGTATTATGTGTATATGCCACCCTCACACATTTTGATGATGATAAGCCAATATTGTAAAACATTGACTGCCCTGAGGTTAGCAGCTGAAGAAGAAAAAGAGAAAATAAATCACCCTATACCAGTCATACACCCCACCAGCATGATCTCTGATACTCCAACAATTTTTGTTGATACTGCCTATCACAAATACCCCAATGACATTTGCGCATGCTGATTTTCTGCAAATGAAGAATCCCTTGAGAGCATTAGTATATGCTAACCCCAGATTGAACACATTACCTATTTGTTGATGATGCCTTTGCCCATGTTAAAGAAATAGCATTTGCACATGCTGACCTAGCAAATGAAATACCCCTTTACAGCATTTGTATATGCTGAACCCACATTGAATACCCCATTACCACATGATAACCACTAATGACACATGAGATGAAGAAGCAACTGGTTATGTATGATGAAGATGCCATTTTATATTAAGGTGAAACTTTATGTTGTCACAGCTGAGATTTTGTTGAAATGTTTATGCACAAAATCCCCCACATTAACATTGGAGGAACAATAATCTTAGTCTTTCGTGGATACGAGCAAAGACAAGGAGATAATGGAATATTTTATGAATACCATGGACATGGAACAAATCAGAGCAGATGATTGTTACACATATGAGGACCATATTTGAAGTCATTATTGAAGGATTATCAGTAGACAAGGGACAAATAGATTATGATAATCCCATGGAACCACAGGTACTAAGGACACAAAATGGAGATTAAATAATGAAAAAAAAATAAAAAAATAATGACTGAATAATTACTACGCCCAGAGGTAAAGGAAATAGAGATACATCCGCATTTTTTGATTTATTTTTTTTTTTTATTTTTGCTTATTGCCTTTGTAATATGAACATTGTTGTATAACAAATGACTATTCCTTATCACGAATTACAGAATGTTGTAAGATAGTTGAAATAAATTGACAATTTACTATACTCATAATATACCCAGAATTACAGGAGAGAAAAAAATAAATGATTGATGAAATTGGACGTACTGAGATGTGCTCACCCCGAGGATATTGGATAAAAAAATAATGTTATCCCAAGGACAGAATTGGAAATGCAGCAAACTTGGTCAAGGACACCATGAAATAGACCCCGCCCCACACTTAAGATAACTGACGGATGAGATTTTTGAATTATAAGTACCATAAGTCACCCATCTGGCTGTAGTCAGCGGATGTTACAGGCACCACATAACTCTGACTAACCCTCGACCTGCGAAGGCAGAGTTGGTGTCGAAATTTTGCACATATGTAAAAAGACATGTTTTTGTTCATGTTTTGGTAAAGTCTAGACATTTGTATAAATGGTTCCATAAATGATTAGTTGATATATTGTTGATAAATATTCGCAGATATAGTACATGGACAATTAATAAGGATGTATTTCCAGTACAGAATAAGAGGAATAGGAAGGATCCACATTTTAAATATTGGAGCACCATGAGCGATGAATTGGACTTATGGAGAAAATGGAAATGGTACACTTTATGCAAGGATAACCAGAAAAAAAATATGGATAAATAGTAGTCAGAGTGCCAGGAACTTTGTTTTATAAGGATATTGTAGACTCCTCACGATCAATTGAATATTTTTTCTTCCCTTCTATGTCACAATTTTTGAGTGATGACCCCAAAATTTTTTTCATCTCATATTGTCAAAAGTTCTTACATCTCAGTTGATTGTTACATAAATAATTGTTTGATGTGTTTTTGAAAAATGTATTGCTAGATAAGGTACATAGGGAGTTACTAAGGATGAATTCTCAAGATAACAGGAGGACTAGAATGGATACAATGATATTGGAACACCATAAATGATACATTGGGGTTATACAAAAGAAAAAAAAAAAGGAGACAAAAATAAACTGTATACAGGGATGCCTTGAGAGTGACAACATGGATACGTATTGTCAAGAGTATAAGCAGTTGTGTTAACAGAGAAAATAAAGTAATACAGAACCCAATGTAGAAAATTCATGATGATTTGAAACTATATTTTCCTTTTCCCTTATATTTCATAATATGATAGTAACACATTCGTCTGTTGGTTGCTGAATAATTAGATGTTTGAAAATTGATGTATGGCAAGTCAAAGAAGATCTTTGAAAAAAAAAATATATATATATATATATATATAAAATAATATTTCTAGGACAGAGTTCACAGAAAAAAAAAATACTGTGTTGACAGAAAAGAAGGAATGATTAGAAATAACTGACTAATGGACAGGATCACCACCAGACGTACGGATATTAGAGACAAACATCACATAGTTTAGAAAAAAAAAAAAGGAATGTAATATAGAACATTTTTTTCTACAGTGACGGACTTAGAACGAATTCATACACTTGCCATTTGGAAAATGTCAATAACAAGGAAACATACAAATAAATAAATAAGGATAAGCCATGAGGTTTTAATGCTTTTATTGTGAAAAATGATTACTTATAAAAATGATGCTAGTTATATTATCGTCTGATAAATATGCATATTATGTCTAGAGATGTTTTCTACATGTAATAATGAGCAAGTGGCTCATTCACTGAAAAAAAAAAAAAAAAAAAAAAAAAAACATGATGAGTACCCATGAGAACATTGGCTATTTTATGAAAGTGGATTGCCATTACCATAGGAATTGGAGATCCTGGACATTACTAAGGATATTGCAGAGTACTTGGAAAATAAAATAAATAAGTACGCCAGGAAGAAAAAAAAAAAAAAAAAAGAAGATTTTTTAAGTCTTGCAGACTTATATATGGAGCAAATAACAGGAACAGAAAAGAGATAACACCCCCCACCATATCCAAGAGAATGTAATCAACTATATTGTGAATGAAATGTAATAGATTATGATAATGCAGCCAAGTTCTGCAAATAAGATATTTTATTGTTCATTTCCCAGTGTTGCCACTCGTCACATTTTTTGGTGATGACCTTATGATTGTTTTTAAGATTTTGTTGGGCAGTGTTGCCAATTGGTAAATTTGGTTCAAATATGTATTGATGTGAAAGATAGTTTGCAATTTTTTGGAGATGATGTCCATCTATAAGGCCCCTTCATAGACGACAGTCCCATATAGACATAGGAGCTCAGATGTAAGAATTTCGTTAAATTTTCTGAAATTTTTTTGGACTTAGAAAAATTTTTTAAACTTTAAATTTTTCAGAAAATTTTTTTTTGAACTTAGAAATTTTTGGGGATGAATTTTTGTTATTGATAGTACTCAAATGTCTCCCTACGGGATACATTTGCGGAGCCCCGGGATCTATATGTAGCCGTGTACATAGCTGTTCCTTTGGAAACAGGCTATAAAAAACCAGATTAGCATATAAATTTCTACTTTCCGAGAAACAGATCAAATGTTAATTAGGATAGAGTCGCGTTACATGTCAAAATTAGTCACGTGATTTTTATCCAATCGTAAGGCTCAATATTATTCAGCCGGCAGGAAATGTAGAAGAGACGCGAAATTTCCCCAACAACCTAGTTAGTTGAAAAAGACGCGTCGAGCTAGTAAGACGAACAAGTTTGTGCTGATAACGCAGTGGTTTTACTGCATGAAAGTTATCTAGGTTGAAGAATTAGAAATTCCAGGAATGATGGCATGTTCTCTTCAAAGTGCATTTTTGTGTATTTAACTTCTATATTCGAAGTCTGTAAGTAGGAGCTAATTACTAATCAATTATTGACCCATTGTTGCAGATTTAGAAAAAGGATTCATGGCTGCAAGTTGCACCTATGAGTCAAATGCAGAGATGATGGAATTTGCTCTGTACAAGCACAAATTGATCAAATTGCAGAATATGAACATATAACGAAACCCCTTGAGAATAATGAATTAATCGGTCTGAAGTGGAACAGCTTATATGAAATTGGATCAACGCAATATATATTATGATTATTAAATAAAACGTTGACATCAAAAAGAGGTCGTAAATTTGATTGCTAAGCCTTAACCATGAATGGAAGGAGGTAATGTCTGTTGAGAAACCTATAAATTCTTACTAACTGCTCACAAACTACAACACCTTAGAGGATAGTCCCCGAACCTGGTAAAATCCCGTAAGACTGTCAGTGAGAAATTTCCACCTCTAGCAGTATAGCTAGTTCTAGATCTAACACTCTCTGAAATTAAACAGCAACCCCCAATTCCCCACCCACAACGGCCACACATCGAGATACTGCAGCTGGGAATTCCAAAAGCCCTCAGTATTTCCCTTAGGCTGTCCCTGTGTTTTATCGTGCTGGACTACCGCCACAAACTATTTTCCTCCTTTTTGTCCTATCTACGTGCCTTACTGGGAATATTTCTTCTTTTTACTTAATGTCTCAATGTCTTCGCATTTTTCATGCCTGTTCTCCTTTTCACTCTCTTTTGACCTCTCAGAATAGCTTCTTATCTTTATTTATTTTCAATATGCATCATCTCAACATCTCCATTGTTCTCTTCGTTCTCTGAATGTTCTCATTGAAATACCTAATAATTTTCTCTCCAACGCTTCGTCGCTCAAAGTGTTGAAATATCCGCATGTGTTTGGTGAGGAACCAATTCAATTAGCGTTGTCATAGGACCGACTACCGCCGTAAACTATACTCATTTGTGTTTATTATGAGACCTCCCCTTATAGTTATCTCCTAGAACGTTATTCTGCTCACTAACTTCAACATCTGCAACTCTACGTCTTTTCATGTTCTTCAATTTACTTTACTCTGTCGTACATACTCGACTGTCTTATGCCTCCTGTCTATTTCTTCATCGCTCATACTCTTTAAATTTCTCTCTCTGTCTCTCCTGACAGTCTTGTTTCTACTATTGGATCAGTAACTCCCTCAGTGCCTTCTTTTTGTACATCTCACCGTTTCGTTTGATTAGCTAGTACTTCTATAAATAGATGTGATTATGCGTCTATCAGCTGTTTCATTATTTCTCATTAGAATCATTGATTTCCTTATCTTATTTCTTTTCTTTGTCTCCTTATCTCGACTGCTGGATCGGTACAATCTCTTCTTCTACTCGTCTTTCTCCTAGACTCCTCATTTCTCGTCTTAATTTCCTTCTCTCTACAGTTACTCTTGATTCTCCGCTCGCCTCCACGGTTTATTACTCCTCTGTGTTCTATTCCCTCGCCAATAGAACCTCCGATTCGTGTGTCTGCGACTAACGCCACTTTCTCTCTCAGACTCTGAGTAATCCAACACGAATATTCCTGAATCCTCTAGAGTCCTTATTCTCGGCCTCCTATGGTCTATATTATTTGCTCTCTGCCGACTCTTTTCCCTTGTCGGTCTGCCTACTTCCTCTTCTAATTCTCTATGTTTGTTTCTTCTCTTCGGCAGCACTTTTAGCTATTCTGTATTTTGTAACTTGGCCAATGGAACATTCTTGTCTGACGACGTCCAATTTATCCGCCTCGCTTGTCTGATATCTTGCTTCATTGCTTCCTGTGAATTTCGTCCTCTTCTGTTGTACTTGTTCCTGCTACTTGGAGATCGACTTATGTGTCCTCTTGGTCTTCATCACTCTAATGCTCATGTTCTACCAACCTACTCTCCCTGTCCTGCTCATGTTCTGCCAACCTACTCTCCCTATCCTGCTCATGTTCTGTCAACCTACTCTCCATGTCCTGCCCACGTTCTGGCAACGTACTCTCCCTGTCCTGCTCATTTTCTGTCAACCTACTCTCTCTGTCCTGCTCATGTTCTGCCAACCTACTCTCCCTGTCCTGCTCATGTTCTGTCAACTACTCTATCTGTATTGCTCATGTTCTGCCAACATACTCTCCCTGTCCTGCTCATGTTCTGTCAACCTACTCTCTCTGTCCTGCTCGTGTTCTGCCAACCTACTCTCTCTGTCCTGCTCGTGTTCTGCCAACCTACTCTCTCTCCTGCTCATGTTCTGCCAACCTACTCTCCCTGTCCTGCTCATGTTCTGTCAACTACTCTATCTGTCCTGCCCATGATCTGCCAACATACTCTCCATGTCCTGCCCATGTTCTGCCAACCTACACTCCCTGTCCCGCTCATGTTCTGCCAACTACTCTCCCTGTCCTGCTCATGTTCTGCCAACCTACTATCCCTGTCCTGCTCATGTTCTGCCAACCTACACTCCCTGTCCCGCTCATGTTCTGCCAACTACTCTCCCTGTCCCGCTCATGTTCTGCCAACCTACTCTACCTGTCCTGCTCATGTTCTGTCAACCTGCTCTATCTGTCCTGCTATGATCTGCCAACATACTCTCCATTTCCTGCCCACGTTCTGCCAACATACTCTCCCTGTCCTGTTCATGTTCTGTCAACCTACTCTCCCTGTCCCGCTCATGTTCTGCCAACCTACTCTCCCTGTCCTGCTCATGATCTGCCAACATACTCTCGTTGTCCTGCACATGTTCTGCCAACCTACTCTCCCTGTCCTGCTCATGTTCTGTCAACTACTATATCTGTTCTGCTCATGATCTGCCAACATACTCTCCATGTCCTGCCCACGTTCTGCAAACTTACTCTCCCTGTCCTGCTCATGTTCTGCCAACATACTCTCCCTGTCCTGCTCATGTTCTGTCAACATATTCTCCCTGTCCCGCTCATGTTCTGCCAACCTACTCTCCCTGTCCTGCTCATAATCTGCCAACATACTTTCCATGTCCTGCCCACGTTCTGCCAACCTACTCTCTCTGTCCCGCTCATGTTCTGCCAACCTACTCTCCCTATCCTGCTCATGTTCTATCAACTTACTCTCCCTGTCCTGCTCCTGTCCTGCCAACCTACTCTCACTGTCCTGCAATCCTTTTACATACTCCATCAGTGGAATGTCACTTTGACTTTCTGAGTTGTCCCTCTTGTTTCTCAACCGTTTTACTTCCTCTGTCATCACGTTGTCTTGTTTTCTCTTGTCCGCAGCCTGAGTGTACATATACGGTGCGTCTATGTCATGTATTTCTTCTAATGTCTGCTCTTCTTGATTCTTTGTCCTTCTTTCCTCTTGTCTCTCTTGTGTGTTTTGTGGGAATAGTATTCGCTGGTGGGCTGTTACGTTACTTCTGGTTCTCCGTGTATTTCTGCCCTAGTGATGACGTGGCTATTACGCGGTGCTTGTCTGTACATTTTACTTGGATTGCTATCATCCGATGTGACCTCTTCACTATAACTACTTTGTTCTAATGTAGTGTTATCACTGTTGTCTTATACCTTTAGATAGTATGTTGCCTTCTGTTGATGTCATGCTTTGGTATTTTCATCTCAGTCTTGTGTGTAACCATCCATTCGTATGGATTCCTAATGTCTCTTTGTCTATGTGTAATGATCTCCTTTTCCGACAACAGTAAACCTTGTCAACTTCTGTATGTGTTGACACTACTTTCTTCCTATTATTCTCCTGCCGTATCGTTTGTCTGATAAATAGTCTGTGTTATGAGACCTGTCATTGTTCCTATAGTCATATATCTCTCTCTAATGTATTTGCCTGTGGTTTCCTGAGTGCGTGTCAAATATAACTGATTAAAACTAGAACTAAAGGTCTTTTATATCTGGACATGCGCCCTAATATAACCAACAAGGTTGACGGGACGTGCCGCGCCAAAACGGCAAAGTTTTATTATTTTTTTTAATGAGTGCTTGTTAATGAGTATCTAGACATCTCGCAAGCACCAGGGTTTTACTTGAAAGTGTAATATTTGTGTGTGCTGGTTTAATAATGTAAACCTCCCCATTCAGTTGGCTACATGGTGTCTAATATGTGTTTCGTTAGATCTCGAAGCATGTCTGGATGGCTGTCTGGCTATTGATATCAAAATGTTATAAAAATGTACACAATATAGCCCACTTATAACCAGAGATCACACCTCTTGTCAGGTTGCGACGGGCTGTCCAATCTTGGAAATGAGTGAAAAAAAAACCATGTGATATTTTAAGCAGCAGAGATTCAGGAGTTAGTCCTTATATGTTTATTCAGAAGTTAGGGGGGAGGAATCCTATTTACTTCCTAAGGGGAACAATTTAACTATTAAAAATTATCACACTAAATAATTGACTTTCATTACTTATTTAACTTCATTACACAAAGTTATATTAAAGGATCCCGTTACACGCCCAGTGAGGCATATTGGAAATATGGTGTTAGGCCCATATTTTCTTGACCGTCGGCACACTAGGGGTGATGTGGTCAGCATCACGCCGGCCGCCTTAACCTTCCGAGAGATACTCTGGTACCCATTTGGGGCTAGGTCGACCCAGGAGCCGTTTGTGGCCTAAACAAATTCTACCTCATCTGGGGATCGAACCATAGACCACTGAGCTAGGAAGCCAGTAAACTAACCACTATACTACCGCGGCTCCTCCGCATATGTTATATAAGACATAAAATATTCTCTTACTGTTATCAGTACATTTGTTAAATTGTTAAAATCTTATTTCGTTTCTCGTGTTTAACGGGAAAAAATTTAAATAATATGAAATTTGATGCACATTTTAAAGTAGGGAACATTTATATGTTCCGCAACTTACCAATGATAATATATCTGTCCAATACAAGATGTGCACACCAAAATGTTTCATCGGCGTCAAATAGCTCTTCGACAATCTTGTAAACATATGTCCTGGGTTCTAGTCCTGGGTACGCCAATCACGTCTGTTGTTTTTCTGTTGTCTTGTGTTCTACTTGTTTATTTCTTACGAGTGCCTGAAAACATACCTTTATCTTTGTCTAATATTTATTTACTGCTTACAGGCCTCGGGTGACCTTCCTTATGTGTTATAAACACATTTTTTACTTGGTCGCTCCTCTTCTACCTGAGGGCTGGAGTGGATAAGAGGTATGTCGTACGCCTCTACATCCGAAGGTAATGGGTTCGGTTCCCAGTAGAGGGAAAACTGTTAATGGGATTTTATCAGAACCTAATAATGGCATACTCCTCCCTAATCCCCAGATTAGTGAGATTGGATGTCTAGATTTCTCGGATAAGGGCGAAAACATAGGAGGTCCCGTGTGCAGTTCACCCGTGTGTTACCGGGGCCCGAAAGGGGAGCGAAGAATAGTAACACTGTACCCTACATTGCATGTCGTAAAAAGCGACTAAGGAGTGTTTGGCATGGGGCTGGTTTCACAATCCCGCAAAAAACTTTTTACCACAAAAACTTCAACAAACGTGAACCAGTCAAATACAGAATATAAATCAACGCAGCCGCGAAAAACAGAAGGTCTCGGGAGAGGAGGCGCATGAAGCAACTCAGAGAAAGCCGAAAGGAGTCTGGGTTGCCCTTTTTTCGTGTAGGAAAATCTCCAGAATTGGTACCTGGAATGTTTGCACTCTATGTGAATGGGGGAAAACTGCACAGGTAGCAGCAGTAATAAAAATTACAGGATTGATATCCTGGGTCTCTGCGAGACACGGTGGAAGGGCAGAGAGAGGAGGAGATTGATCACAGGAAAAATGGTGTTGTCCTCAGGACATGAGGAGGAAAGAGCCCATCCCAGTGAAGGTGTGGTTCTAATGCTGTCTATCGAAGCACAGAATGCACTTATAGAATGGGAAGCAATGGGACCCCGAATTATAACATCAAGGTTCAAATCAGCCAAAAAGAAAGTAAATATAAACATCATCCATGTTATGCATCAACAAACGATAAAGAAGAATCTGAGAAAGAAGACTTTTACACCCGATTCCAAAATGCCTTGGACAAAACGAAAAGAAAGGACATCACAATTTTGATGGGGGACCTAAACGCGAAAATAGGTACAGACAACACCGGCGTTGAAGAAAGCAAGGGAAAACATGGATTAGGTATGATGAACGAGAATGGGAAACTATTAGCTAATTTCTGTGCTTCAAATAAACCAACTAGCTACAGGAAGAAGCATTTTTCCACATAAAAGAATAAATAAAGCAACATGGATATCACCAGACCACAGAACTGAGAATCAGATTGATCACATATGCATAAGTAAGAAGTTTAGGTCATCATTGCATGATGTAAAAGTATGTAGAGGAGCAGATGTGGTATCAGACCACCATCTTCTGTTGACTAAAACAAAATTCAAACTCAAGACATTTACAACAGTATATAGCTATAGACAACAGTACAATCGGGATATCTAAGAAATCAGGAAATAAGAGAAATATTTTCTATGACAGTATCCAACAAATACCAAGCACCCCAACAGCTGGAAGATTTCATGAGTAGAAACTGGTCACAGAGGAAAAAGAGCAAACTGAAGATACCACTCATCCTTAAGTCACCAATCGGTCACCTCCATTGTCAAAAATGAAACATGAAAAATGGTTTCATGTCTAAAAGTGGGGACAATTGTGACGTACGTCTAGTTTGACAAGTGAATTTTCCCTGATTTGATGGATGATTAAAGGGACTTTTAGCT
The DNA here is from genome assembly GCA_024509875.1 of Oreohelix idahoensis. Taxonomy (NCBI): domain Eukaryota; kingdom Metazoa; phylum Mollusca; class Gastropoda; order Stylommatophora; family Oreohelicidae; genus Oreohelix; species Oreohelix idahoensis. Next base: position 25,764 of record JAMPIV010014440.1, on the reverse strand, counting down.
TTTCATAACGTCAGTACCCCCGAACATTTGTTGCAACTTTTTTTTCGCCAGGAACCTATCCCACCTTGGTTCATTAGCTATGCGCAATAACATCGTGGGAGTCTACACGTGGGCTCATTAGTATTCACTGAAGCAGAGCGAACTTTCCACCACGTTGGCTATCAAATAATAATAATAATAATAATAATAGCCCCTTCAGTCATAACTGACTATGGGAATGCGCCCCTGAGTTGGCAGCCCTCAGCTGCTTATTTTCCTGGTGCTTCTTTCGACGTTTTATCGTCTCCTCTGCTTCTTGTGTGAGCCTCTCTTCGCCCAATCTGAGGTGACGCAGTAAAAAGCATCGCCACTTAGTGCGATCGGCAGCTTCATCCTCCCATTTTGCAGGATCGATGTCCAGTGCCCTCATATCTCTCTTGCACACATCTTTAAACCTCAGCTGTGGTCGCCCAACTGTTCTCTTGCCATCTGCTAATTGTCCGTAGAATATATCTTTTGGGAGGCGACCATCTTCCATGCGGCGAACATGACCAAGCCAGCGAAGTCTGCGCTGTTTAAGCAGCGTATACATACTTTGAAGGCCAGCACGTGACAACACCTCGACATTTGTCACTTGTTATTATTATTATTATTATTATTATTATATATATATATATATATATATATATATATATATATATATATATATATATATATATTATATATTATATATATATATATATATATAATATATAATATATATAATATATAATTATTATTATTATTTAGATCGATTTTAAGCAAGCATTCTTCTAGACCTTTTGTTCGTACCTGCCTTAAAGGAGTGGCCAAAATCAAACGTAGGAGCGACATAGATCTAAGGCACGATGGTCCTTAGAAGCAGCGTCTCGCAGGATTTGCGCACCTCGATGCGAACCACAGAACGCTCGGAAGACCGAGGAAATGGAAGAAGCGCAGCGGTTAACAACCAGGAAGCCAGGAGCGGCCTCTCTGTTAGCACGACGGCGAGAATTTCGATTTTTACCTCAAGATCAAGATGGGTGTTAGAATCTAACATGTCCCCTTCATTTGTCATTCCTTACTTACTTACTTAGTCGTTCCCCTTCTACCGTGAGGTGTAGAGGTTTGGAAGAGAGAGCGCCAGACCATTCTATCAGCTGTCTTCTTCCTGGCCTGGTTCCATTCTAGTCCTCGGTCCTTTAAAGATTGTCTAATGTTGTCCTCCCAGCGGACTCTGGGTCGTCCTGGAGGTCTGGATCCCTGGCTCTTTGTTTCCCATGCTTGTCGTGGTAGCCGATCTTCTCCCATTCTGCAGACATGGCCAAACCATCTCAGTTGGGACTGTTCTATTTGGGTCTGCAGCGGGTGGGATTTTAGGCCTTGACATGTCGTCTTCAACCACTTTCCTCAGATACCTCATTTCTGAGGTTTGGATCTGGCTTTTGTGGGTTGTAGTCATTGCCCACGACTCGCATCCATATGTCAAGATTGGGACATAGGTGGAGCGGTATACAGCCATCTTCGTTTTCTTACCGACATCTTTCTTGCTGAGGAATCCACGATTTATGGCCTGAAAAAGTCTCCCAGCCGCTGCTTTCATTTGTCATTCCTAATAGTATATATGCAGACGTCTGGGAACTGCCGTTATCATTCGTTTTACCAGAGCTTTTAAAGTACCACTAGCTTATAGCTGAATCCTGCTAGACTCCCCAGGGATCTTTCGGCTATATTGGAGTGTTCTGTGCTTAAACGGTATAACACTTTTTAAAGTGATCAGTGGTCTAGTTTATTTATTCATTTTATTTCACTGGATTTTGTGGTTAAATTAAATCTATTAAATTAAACCTATCTCAAAAGTTCCAGTTGAAGAGTCATTGATATCCAGTACATTTTTTCTAAGATAATAGAGGCTTAAACGCTTAAAGTAACCTTTAAAAGTCGCGAAGGAATTTATAACCTAATTCATTTAGTTTAGTTCTGTACATATAGATGTGTTTTTAACTATAAGGCTCCAGGGGAACTTTTCTTGAATTTATAGAATTAAAGACGCGAGTGTGTAGAATAGTTAACGGTAAATTTACCGCGCTTTAGAATGTTATCTGATTTTCGGTATGAATTACATGTTTTTATCTTTCATATATATAGGGTGATCGTAACCTTGCATCCCAGCAAGAAAGTAAGAAAGAAAGAAAGAAAGAAAGAACATTGTAGTGAGTTTCCCAGACTCAGTTCTTAACACCACTCCAGAATTTGATGAGACTGTTTAAATTGAATTCTTGTGGCGATCCTCTATTTTGGGATTCAGCTATCTAAAATTAGCAGAAAGAAAGCAACCCCAAGAACAATTTAACACACCATCAATTAATGTAAGTTTTACTGGAGAAGAACATTGCCAGACCCTTTTACTTTATTTACTGCTCGACGGAGAAAGAATATATATTTTTTCCTGAACCCTGACAGTGCATAATTCTTCACTGGATTTTAAACACCCCCAAAGAACCCCATGCTTTACTGGTCAGTCGTGTCACCATCAGTGTCTAAAACAAAGAAAACACCCCATTGTCACCACCAGGACTTGTGACCGTGCCATCCTTTATAACTCTTTTCCCAAACAAAAAACCAAGAACTCTTTATCTTCATATTCCTGCGATTTCAGGAATGATTGTGCAAAGAAACAACCCTGTTACTCTGGGGCCGGCAACAGAAGAAAAGACACTAACATAGTAAAGTGTTTCGAAGTTTTTTTTGGTAATATTTCTAAGGAGCGACAGAGTCCAAGATTCGGTAAGTCTGTGTGTGCGACAGTACGTTGGCCACCTGAGCGTGCATGAATGAAGGTAGATCTATTTTTTAAAACCATTATAAGTTATTCATCTAGTAAATAAGTTTTCTGTATTCATCGTTTTATTTCTCTTAAGTGGGATTTTATTATTTCTGTTACCCCCTCCCACCCCCCCCCCCATTAAATCTGCTTAGGAAGGGGAAATATTGGTTCTTGAGAATTTAATAGGATAATTTGTTCCTACACCCCCCACCCCACGACCCCCCCCCCCACTTCATAACTGTGTAACATCTCTTATCAGTCACGAATTTACTGTTGAGTTAAATTACCTATCTCTGATCATCACCCCCCCCTCCCCCTTGTCTTTTGGGACCGCGTCTATCTTATTAATACAAACGAGAAGGGATTATTGGATACTCCTCCTAAACATCCCCCCCCCCCCCCAACTTGTATTTGTAATTTCTGTAAACATATGACTTTTACCTGTGAACTGATATATGTTGTGAGTTGATTTTATGATAAATAAACATACTAAAACTTTTGTCGTGTGTTGGAAGGTCCAGGCCCAAAATTACCCCTAACTGTTTATCTGTAGTTTGTATTTACGTTGTGTCGGAGTGTTTGAATCACCAAATAGGTGCGTGCACTTCAGTGTATGGAAACTGGCAATTAATTGGTTGTCCAGTAGAGCTGTAGGAGTCTTTGAGATAAACAAAGAGTGTCGTAAAAGAGACTATCCTTACTCTATTCCATCACTTGTAAATCAACTACCATTTTTCCTAAATCCTTATCTTTCACAGAGCCTTCACTATCATACTTCACTCTATAACGGGACCACTGGTTCTCAGAATCATCTCAATAAATTTACGACAATAAATGGTTTGGCTAGTCCGAGATTCTTGAACCCATCTAGTACGACTATAAAGGAGGCGTTCGCCCGGAATTTTTGAGTCTATCTAGATAGAGTGTGTCTGCGTGTCTTTGTTATGTAGGGTATAATATTAATATAATTACATCCCCTAGACAACGCCTTTTAGTATTTGGGCCGACCACACACAAAATTATTACAGGTTTTGTTCTTTCCACAGCAGTAGATAGTACTGATAACAAAATAGTTGTTATTTTTTTATTCTCTGGCAGAGAAAATTGGCAATTTTTTTTACATGACAGCTGGGATTGCGTGATTGTTTTCAGTCACAAAATGTTTTTTGAAGTTAGAAGAGCTGAGCAAAACTAAAGACGCTTGTTCTAAATTTTTTAAATCTAGTTAACATCGTCTCTTTTATTTAATTGACTTTAGAGGACGGAGTTTGTTGTTAGAGAATTAAAAGTGTAAGGGAAATGTTTTTTTTCCTTTAAATTGTTTGAATATAAATTTTTTTCTCTACAGTTAGTAAAAGTTAATTTTTACTTTGGTTTTTCTAGTAGCGGTTATGAGTTTCTTCCCCTTCTCGTTTCTTCTTAGTATTCTCTAGTAGTAGAAGCATCCAGTTCTTTAAACATGCAGAGAGGATTCAGATGAGATTCATCCTAAGGCTGAAGGCGAAAGAATCAGGTTTAGAAGGAGAAGCCGCTAACTTGTTTGTCAACCAAGAACTTGAAAGGTATGACGCGGAAAGAAAGGAAGCACAAGAGAGAGCAGAGAGGAAAGATGCTCAAGAAAAAGCAGAGAAGAAAGAAGCGGAAGAGCGTCTATTGGAGCATAAGAAAATTGAGGCAGAGAACAAGAAAATGGAGGCAGAGAACAAGAAAATTGAGGCAGAGATGGAAGCCCGAAGAGACATAGAAAGAGAGAGGGAGAGACAGCACGAATTGGCGTTCAAGGTTTTAGAGAGTCGGAGTGCCTCTACTTCAAATAATGGAGAGCCGTCCTCACCCCAGTCTCAAGCAACGGATCTCTGCAGCACTCAATCTGCACAATTAACTGCGATGTCTTTTGCTTTAGAATCTTTTCCTAGCCCTAACGAAAAAAATTGACACCTTCCTAGAGAAATTCGAGAGGCTCGCACATCTGTTCTGTATGGGTTAGAGAATTCCCGTTGGTCACTCAAACTCTCAACTGCACTGAAAGGCCATGCTTATGATGTGTATGCGAAGCTGGGAGCTGACTAACATGATTACAACATGCTAAAGAAGGCCTTGCTAGAGCGGTTTGAGATGACCGCCCGAAAGTTTCTGCAAATGTTTAGAAACAGCCGAAAAGAGAGCACGGAAACACATCCCCAGTTCTCTTCAGGTCTCACGGGCTATCTGACAAAGTGCATTGAATTATCTGAATTACCTCTTACATATGAGGGACTACTTGAACATGTTCTTGTAGAACAGATAAAATCCACTTTGTCGAACGAAACCCGTAGATTTTTTGGCTGAACAGGGGGCAGTCAGGCTTGAGGACATCCTCAATAAAGCCAAACGTTATACCAATGCAATGGCCGAACTTCCCAGCACTAAACGTAAACCCACAGATGAGCCATCTCGAAAACAAAATCTAGAGCAGTCATCCTATTCCTCTAATTCCTCTCAGAATTATAACCAACGAGAAAATAATAACCAAAGACCTCCCCAGGAAAAATCGAAATTCTACAAAATCCGTTATTCCTCAACCAATAATTCTGATCAACCCACCAAGCCTACGTGGCAGCGCGGCAACCAAGGTCAAGGAAAAGAGAAGACACCTACACCAGGAACGTCTGATCAGGGCAAGACAACCGGGCCTAATCGCATCGGGTGTTTGCAAACAGCCTCGAAAGGTAGAGTCAGTGTCAGTGATTCTAATCCTGAGAGGGACCGACCCTCAACGCGAGGAACTGTAATTTTGAACGGGACCTTAACTACTTGTCTTTTTTACATTGGATTAAGTTTTGATTGTATTGTCGCCAGACACCTTGTCAAACCCGGTCAGGAGACAGAGGAAACCGTCAAATTATGTGGAGTTTTCAAGAGTGATGCACCCAGGGCGCTGCCTATCGCATTGGTAGAAATACACTCTGATTTTATTAGAGGCGTCATTAAAGCAGCCATTATGGATGATCCGATCTACCCAGTTATCCTGGGATGTAGATATGTGTTTATTGGGAAACCAAAGGAGCCGATTATGGCAGCGGTAACCACGAGAGGGCAAGCCAAGAATGAAAGGGAATCTGCGCCAAATTTGTTGCCGAATGAACTGAAGGAGGCACAACAAAAGGACCCTACTTTGGAGCCCTGCTTTAGAAAACTGCCCATTGCTAAGGACCCCAGACACAACAGAGACATCTTTACTAAGGATGGCGTATTGTATCGTAGAACGGGCAACCCGGACAGGGGGAATAACCAGCCCCTAGTACCGACGCAGTACAGAAGCCAGATCTTAGAAATGGGGCACTCTCTTCCATTTAGCGGACATATGGGACAAAACGCCACTATTCAGCGAATAAGAACCCACTACTGGTGGCCAGGAATGAACTCTGACATTATCAGGTACGTGAAATTCTGCGCCCAGTGCCAACGGGTAGCACCGAAGCAATTGACACCCCCAGTACCCATGGGGCAAATGCCAGTTGCGGGGACTCCATTTGAACGGGTTGCTGTCGACATCATTGGACCCCTGGAAAGGACCAAAAGAAGGAACAGGTTCATCCTGACCTTAGTCGACACTTGCATAATGTGGGCCGAAGCAGTACCGCTAACATGCAATGATTCCAAGCATGTCGCAGAAGCCCTCGTGCAAATTTTTACACGGTTGGGATTCCCTCAACAAGTTTTGACGGACAATGGATCCCAATTCCGTAGCCTGTTAATGGAAGAGATCTTTAAGATCTTGAGGGGACAAGATCTCCATCAAAGGAAAGGAGAAGGTCTTTGTTGCAAGTGGATCTTATGGAAGGGGAAGTAATCTTTAGAATGTTTTGGACAAATTAAATTTCGAGTTGCAACGCTTGATTAAGAGGACACTTGTTTGACTTTAGGATAGAATTATCTTTTCCTATTTTTCGAGTGACAGAGTACAGATAAGCGTGTGAACGCTGTTTAATCTCAAATGTTGAGATGTATTTATTCTGTACTGTTTTGAGCCATGTGAATAGCTCGCAGCTAGTCTGCATGTGTTATCGAGAGCGGTGTTCAAGACAGCCGAGTCTCGTGACGGGGTTTTTTGGCGGGACTAGTGTGTGATTTGGGAGTTGTGTTTTGGGCGTGGACCGTGTAGGTCGAGTCCCAGGGGTTTTTGGATAGTGTATACCTATGTAGGACTTAAGAAAATGTCGACATATATATTTCGCTTATGTGAAGAGTATTTTTGAGGAGGCCATATTTACATTGTAGCACGGCGATGATGTCCGGTTGCTAAAGGATCCATTATTATATAATAGCGCTTATGTGAAGAGTATTTTTGAGGAGGCCATATTTACATTGTAGCACGGCGATGATGTCCGGTTGCTAAAAGATCCATTATTATATGATAGCGCTTATGTAAGGAGTATTTTCGAGGAGGCCACATTGATATTGTAGTATCTTGATGATTCGGAGAAGGGGAGTACTTTATCATTGTAAACTGCATTTTGACTATGTGTGTATTCAGTGTTGACGTGTGGTGATGTAAATAAACTGTTATTAACTGTCACCTGTAGTTTCAACGCTCCATGCCTCTGATGTGTGTACCTGTGGTGTGTGATTGTACCTATATACACTCACTACAACATTCTAAACTTGATAGGAGAACAGCATGTGTGACAGTAGTAACCCATATACATGAATCGCTCTGTGAGGGCGTGGCTTGAGTCTCCAAGCATTGCTTGAGAACCTGCGACCTACTTCTATCACTAGCCCGTGCGGCCAGTGTGTACTGCTAAGAACAAGTCACTCCATTAGCCATTTAACATTTCAGATGGGAACATTTATAGTTTCACTGGTAACATTTAGTTTAACATTAAATCATACTATTATCATTTGGTGGTTTTCAGTTAACAGGATCTGACATCTACGACTATTCGCGTCGATAGCCTAAGTGGCGTAGTTTTTGTATCATTTGATATCATTTAGGATGTGCCTGTATAGCGTGTGCGATTAAGAAATTGTTACCTCTACAGTGATATGTACTTGAAACAAGAGGGTAAAGTGAATCTCCTGTACTTCATAACTGTGACCTGCTTATTATCTGCCTGGGTGGCGCATTTGAGAAACAACGCACGCTTTATTTGGTAGTATGCAACTTTACACCAGTAGCAATTGACGTCATATTTCATTCCTATAGACTACAACCACGTCTGCAGTGGTCAAGGAAGTTCAATCAGACTTGGACAGAATTTGTATCAGCATTTGTACGGGTTGTGACGGATTCCTGCAATATTCGGGTTACCTGTGCCAGTTATCACCATCACAAGTTCAAGATGTTATGATACACGGAGTTGCCGTGTACATTTCAGACTAAAGAAGAGTCAAGAGTTGCGGTGTGTGCTGTATTATGGTTCCTGTCAACTTGTGCATTGTTAAGAACATATCATATTGACGAAATTACCTGAAGAGAAACGAATCAAGTTCCAGTGCTTTCCCGCAGTGGAGGTTTTAACAGTCTATGTGATATCCAGTGTCGTGGCGGAAAGGAACGGGATCATTGACAGATAAGTGATTTTGTCTTGTGTAAATTGTGTCACTTCATATATGTCACTGGGCCTCCCTAATTGCTCATTCTGTTGTTATTGTTGTTTATTTCTAATTTGACATATGATTAAGATTTTGTGCATAGGTGTTAATGGCTGTTGACATATGTCGATTTTCCTGATAATGATGTGACTTGATAAAGATGCTATAAAAAGGAATTGGTGATACAGAATTGAGGAATAAGCTCATTTCTTGACAAATAGTTAACTTTGTGATCTGGAAAGGTGATTGTCCCAACTTTTGTAGACAGTAATTTGTCATAACTATAAGTGATTACTATATATATTTGATTAAGTAAGTGAATCACTATGGATGATGATGATATAGATCCTGAGGACATGAGGCCTGTATTGGCTTATTTGTTGGAAGAGGGTAGAGATTTTCAAGAATTAAAAGGCCCAGAGCTTGAGGAACATGTGATAGACAAATTTTTGGTCAATGCGGCAAAAGCCCTGAAATATTTTGCTGAGGAGAATTTTCACTCTCATCCTCATCTAAGGATGGCTAAAGATTTAGCGCAGTTACTGGTTATGGATCTTCGATTATTTTCGTACCACTATATGGGTGTTGAACGCGATCAGGTAATGAAGAGTATTCGTAAGATAGTGCGCATCGACAATTCTGATGATCGGAAAAAAGAGTTAACAGGTGAGGAACAAATAAAAGTCAACAAACAGAGTGCCCTACAGGAAAGGGACAATTGTTTAAAAAGCACTGCTGAATTAAGTAAGCTACATGAAACAGTCTCTAAACTTACAAGTGGATTGCAAAAGTCAAACTCAGAACTTGCTAGTGTGCAAGCAAGTTTGGATTCAGCATTGTTGAAGATAAAGCAATTGGAAGTCCAGATGAAAGATAAGCAAATTGAGGTGGAAAATATTACACAGGAGGTCCAACAAAATAAACAGATTTATGAGAAATTGAAAGTTGAGACCGATAAACGTGATAGGGATTATACAGAGTCACTTCTTGATTTGATGGATGATATTGCGAATCTTGGTCTCCAACAGGAAGAAAAGAATGCGATGATTCCAGAAAAGATTGATGAGCTTAATAATAGCAATGATTATATTAAGATTCAGTCACTACAACTAGAGTTGACTCAGTTGAGAGCAAATAAAGAACAGTTAGAGAAAGAGACATTAGTGGAGTTGATGGCTAAGAAAGAGAAGGTCGCTAAGATTGAAAATTTACTAGCAGAGGAAAGCTGCAAAAATTTAAGAGTTGAGAGTATAAACAAGAAATTAGGTGAAGAGATCTCACATAGAGATGTGGAGATTGCACAGGCAAGGAAACGAGTAGATGGCCTGCTTGACATCGTCTTGAATAACAATATGTGGTCTTCTGTCAATGTTGACAATGATAGACAGAAAGGTGCGAAAAGTCAGCCCCATGCACTTTTTGCTCATAGAGAGGTCATACAGAGTAAAGACAGATCTTTTCGTGGTAAATATAACTTTCGAAGTTCTAATATTACTGATAGTTCCAGTAATAACTCTTGGCGTCAGACCAACAAAGATTCTTGTGTAACAGCCAGCTCTGTTGGTCAGGAAAAGAAAGGTGATATATTTCGGGACAAGACTCTTAAGAGCAAACATTTGTCTACTACTGGAAATACTCAGAAATTAATAGCGGGTGTTGAGACTATTACTACTTGTTCCAAAAATGAAACCCATATGCGGAACAATAGAGATACTATTGTTTCTGTCAGTTGTCAAACTCAGCACAGTCAGTTTGAAACAATTAGTAAATATATTCCCATAGGGGAAAAGAAAAACAGTTCTAGTAAGAGAGATAACCCCAAGAGTAAACAGTACCAAGGGAGATTAGTAAATAATAATTTTCCTTCTCTAAGAAACAGTAAACAATTTAACAAATCTCAAAGTTACGATTGTAAGAGTATTGGAAAGTGTGATAAAGATTATAGCTTTTCAAATGTTGCTTTACATCACCAGAGTAATGTTCCTAAACAAAAGACTAAAGTCATTATTTGTAAACAAGGCAACGGTAATAATAAGTATTTTGATCATAGATCAAATAATAAGCGCAATTGTGCTAATTTTGTTCAACATGAGCCCAGAGTCATTTATAATCAAGGTAAACAGAGTAAAAATAACAGTGGAGGCTTGAATACTATTGCTAGCTCTACTTGTTGTGGTGAATGTGAGACTTTGTTTCAGCGTACGGCAGCGGCTACATTCAAGGTCGGTCATGTTGTCCCCAAGTATTCTGTGATATCTACATGTGATAGGAAGAGCTAGTGACATCGTGAAGAGACCGGTGCTTTACACAAGCCGGTACTGGGTAATTGTCAATTTGATTTCTACGTTTTTCTCATTAAATTTCACTATTGAGTAAAATGGAAATTTGCATTTGTATTTGTTGACAGAAGCTACGTTGCGATAAGAGTCAAGGCTTCTGCGACATATTGACGGTCAGAAATGTGGGTCAACTTTCCGCTCGAGTGGTCAACCGAAACCTGTCAGCGTCTAACTAGAATCTGAGGTGTTGCTTACTGAAGGTCAAGCATGTTTACAAGAAAGTGGGAAATTTTGCGGCTTATTTTTTTGTTGTTGTTGAGATAGTAAATATTTTTGTATTCTATATTAGTACATGACATATTGTTGTTTTGAAATAACATATAATTTTGTTGTAATGATTATTTATATGCATCTTTTGATTGCCATAATTTTTTTTAATTATTGTTATTTTTATGTCGGTAGTTTGATGACATGTTAATACATTGTTATGCTATTTATATATTATTGTGAAACTTTGATTTTTCCAGAACTTGATTTCTTGCCAGTCAGGCATGCAGATTATTTTCTTAGCAGATTATTTAAAAAAAAAAAAACTTATTTTTTTGTAGATATTTTTATAGAACCTTTTGCATATTTCACATTAGAAACAAAGGGTAGATTTATTTATAATGTATATCTTATCGATTTGAGTAAGAGATAAAGTTATAGCTAAATAGCATTGTACTGAGCTGAACGTAATTGTCAGCAGAAAGAACTTAAAGGATAAATTACATTTACATGTGTTGATTTAAGGGTTCGTTCGAGATAGGATTTTTGTTTTATATTTCACTCATTTTGTTAAAATGTTGATTTCATTATTAGGTTTTAGTGGTCTTGAATTACTTAAAAATTAAATACTGTTTTTATGTAACTTATCGTAAAAAAATATGTTTGTGCGGTACTTTTGGAAAAAATGATTTTTTTTTGGGCATTGTAATTTTTTGTTGTGTGTGCCCAGCATTTGACTGCGTGATATCATTGATATGTAGATTGATTAGTTCTTGTAAAAAGTTGTTTTTTGTTATGATGTATTTTTTATTTTAACGCTTGATTGTGCGTTGGTAGTATTGGTTATACCAATGCTATTACTTGTTGGTTCGATGCCTATAATTTATTTATTTTAGTTTTGTATAACTCTTGTAACTTGGTTAAATTACTTATTAGGTTTTGTTTAGTTATAAATTATTTTTTGGTGGTGTTAGTATAGATATACTTTGATATTTTGTATTGTGCCTTACGATTATGTTTGTATTTATTTTTTGGAAAACGTTGTCTAATCTAAACATTTATTAGTATGTATTGTTATTGACTTTCTCTGCGTTCGTGCCTTTGCTTTCTATCTGTCTTTGGTAACTATTCTTCATTTCATTCCTTCTTTTCTGTTGTCTTCTCGGTATGGATTTCATATCTTGTTTATACTTTCGTACCTCATCTTCGTTTTACTTGATTCTACTTGTATACTTTGTCTTCTTTCAACACTTATACTTCTATTCTTTGTATTGTTGGAGTGGTTATATGACTTAATATAACATATCTACTTATGATAGTTGTATTTATTTTACATGTAATTGTCCAACTTAATTATGAGTATATGGTATTGTTGAGTTCTTACTTTCCTTTTTTACAGATCATTCTTCTTTTGATTGATCTTGTGTTTTCTCTTTCGATCGGTTGTTTTCAGTTTGGTTTGTACTAAATATACGTAACTTAATTTTGGAACTGATCATATTTGTATATTTAGTTAATTACTTTTTATACTTAGCTGATTATGCTATATGCTTTAATTGCTACTTTACACTGTAGATATAATTTGTTGTAGATATAATTTGATTTAAAATAAGATGATTTTTGTAAGCATATGTTAGAGCTTCATTTTCTTCTAATTTTTTTATCTTTTGGGAGTTAATTTTTTTCAAAAAAATGATAGAATCATTTTTTTTCCCGGAGCGGTTGGTTACTGTTGCAAGTGGATCTTATGGAAGGGGAAGTAATCTTTAGAATGTTTTGGACAAATTAAATTTCGAGTTGCAACGCTTGATTAAGCGGACACTTGTTTGACTTTAGGATGGAATTATCTTTTCCTATTTTTTGAGTGACAAAGTACAGATAAGCGTGTGAACGCTGTTTAATCTCAAATGTTGAGATGTATTTATTCTGTACTGTTTTGAGCCATGTGAATAGCTCGCAGCTAGTCTGCATGTGTTATCGAGAGCGGTGTTCAAGACAGCCGGGTCTCGTGACGGGGTTTTTTGGCGGGACTAGTGTGTGATTTGGGAGTTGTGTTTTGGGCGTGGACCGTCTAGGTAGAGTCCCAGTGGTTTTTGGATAGTGTATACCTACGTAGGACTTAAGAAAATGTCGACATATATATTTCGCTTATGTGAAGAGTATTTTTGAGGAGGCCATATTTGCATTGTAGCACGGCGATGATGTACGGTTGCTAGAGGATCCATTATTATATGCTAGCGCTTATGTGAAGAATATTTTTGAGGAGGCCATATTTACATTGTAGCATGGCGATGATGTCCGGTTGCTAAAGGATCCATTATTATATGATAGCGCTTATGTGAAGAGTATTTTGAGGAGGCCATATTTACATTGTAGCACGGCGATGATGTCCGGTTGCTAAAGGATCCATTATTATATGATAGCGCTTATGTGAAGAGTATTTTTGAGAAGGCCTTATTTACATTGTAGCTCGGCGATGATGTCCGGTTGCTAAAGGATTCATTATTATATGATAGCGCTTATGTGAGGAGTATTTTCGAGGAGGCCACATTGATATTGTAGTATCTTGATGATTCGGAGAAGGGGAGTACTTTATCATTGTAAACTGTATTTTGACTATGTGTGTATTCAGTGTTGACGTGTGGTGATGTAAATAAACTGTTATTAACTGTCACCTGTAGTTTCAACGCTCCATGCCTCTGATGTGTGTACCTGTGTTGTGTGATTGTACCTATACACACTCACTACAACATTCTAAACTTGATAGGAGAACAGCATGTGTGACAGTAGTAACCCATATACATGAATCGCTCTGTGAGGGCGTGGCTTGAGTCTCCAAGCCTTGCTTGAGAACCTGCGACCTACTTCTATCACTAGCCCGTGCAGCCAGTGTGTACTGCTAAGAACAAGTCACTCCATTAGCCATTTAGAATTTCAGATGGGAACATTTATAGTTTCACTGGTAACATTTAGTTTAACATTAAATCATACTATTATCAGTCTTCCACATAAATCTGCTTAAGAAATATTTGGAAAGACCGGTGCCATCCTCTGAGCATCTCCTGGCTGTCGCTATAGCAACGGAAGACGAGGAAGATGATGATGGTTGCATGGAGTACCCATTGCAACCAACAGAATTCTTTAAAGATGTCAAGTTCGGCGACAATCTTTCACAGAAACAACAAACAGAAACCAGAGCGCTACTGAAGCAGTACAGTGCAGTCTTAACGGATGTACCTGGTCGAACAAATCTCATTGAATTTGACATGAAATTAACCAACGAGACCCCCGTTCGTACCAGAGTTTACCTCATCCCGTATGCAAAAGCTGATGCACTTTGCGGAGAAATAGACAAGCTGCGTCAGGCAGGAATTATCATTGAGTCTACCTTCCCTTAAAGTTCGAGTGTAGCGCTGTTGCGGAAGCCCAATAAGGAAGTTCGGCTGTGTATAGATTACCGGTTGCTAAACGCTATAACGGAATTCCAGCCCGACCCTCTCCAAACTGTTTCTGAGTTGTTTACTAAGCTCAGAAAGGCAAGAATTTTCTCCAAGATAGACCTGAGTAAAGGTTACTATCAAATACCAGTAAAGGAGGAAGTAAAACCCTTGTTAGCTTTCAGCACTAGTGAAGGACATTACACATTTAATGTAATGCCGTTCGGGTTGCATAACGCACCAGGAGTATTCACTAGGATGATGAGAAGGCTTCTAGATCCTTTGCTAAGTCCCCATATCCATAATTTCATGGATGACATTTTAATTGCATCGAAAACCTATGAAGAACATATTGCTACGGTTGCTATGCTCCTCAGGAGACTACAGGAAACTGGTCTCACAGCCAGACCTAGCAAATGTCTCATAGGGTTTGAAAAGCTTGACTTCCTGGGGCATACTATTTCTCACGGCTGTAGTTGGCCCGTTAAGAAGAACATCGAGAAAATAGTTGCAGCAAAAAGACCCCGAACCAAGAAAGACATCCGGTCATTCTTATCAATATGTGCATACTATCAGAAGTACATCCATAACTTCAACGGACTGACGGCACCTCTGACTGACCTCACAAAGAAAGGTTGTCCTGATACGGTCATGTGGGATCAAAAGTGTGAACTGGCTTATAGCACTTTGAAAGGACAGTTATCTGCATACCCCATTCTGAGGTTACCTGACCTTATGAAACCTTTCGTATTGCGAGTCGACGCGTCAGGTCAGGGCATCGGGTCAACATTGTTGCAAGCTGAGGACAATGACCCGAATATGTTATTTCCAGTTGCTTATGGCAGTTGGAAATTAAATAAGGCTGAACGGAACTACAGTGTAGTCGATAGAGAATGTCTAGCTTTGGTTGACGGCATCAGGCGCCATCATAAATTTCTTTATGGTACATATTTCACGGTACAAAAGGACCACGCTCCATTAGCTTTCCTTGGTGCCAATAAGGAATTCAACGCAAGAATCATGCGGTGGGCCCTGTTGCTAAGTGTTTACTCTTTCAAAGTGGAATACATTCCGGGTAAACAAAACGTCGGGACGGATTTCATGAGTAGAAACTGGTCTACAGAGGAAGAAGAGCAAACTGAAGATACCACTCATATTAAGGTCACTGTTACCTATCACTTTGCTCACAGGCTGGTAATTCATCGCTGTGCGCAATGGAGCAGAACGCGAATACGCTTCGATTGTAAAAGCGTGCGAGTTGTGGAATGGGTGTGACACAGGTATTTAGTGTATGACGTGGACAGGGTCTTCTGCGGGGAGAACGAAGGTGATCGTTAGCACAGTTGTGTCTGGCTGGTGTTTTCGAAGTGTATGGATTTTTATGTGAGAGCGACAGACCAGTGTTTATTGTTATAAAATATTTCAGAGTCAGGATAATTGACTCAATTCATTAAGAATGTGTGCCTGATTGTGTGTGGCTTAAGGAGATGGACAGTAAGTGATTTGAATCAATACGGATTTGTAAAGTATGAAGGCGTTGTAGACGATACATAGACATTCTGACTTTAAACCGGCACAACGACATTATTGCTTATGGCTGCTACTGATCACATTTGTATCACTGGTGTAACGTCATATCATCATATGCTCTCAAAAGAAGTGAAGTACACTTATGTTGTATTGTGACATATTAAATGTGATAAAACGTTCAACAAGCTGTTGATCAAGATTCTTCAAGTTGGCCATTCCGTACGTTACTGTTGAGACTGTTGTCTATTATATCAAAATATCTTACAAGACCAGTGCAGCACATTAATATACTCGTTACGAAATAGCCTTCAATAAGTATAAGGTAACAGTATAAAGTGGTGGCCAGTATACACGGGATTTCGTTCTACCCACAAGATTTTATCAAATGATACTACTGTCCATAGCCACATCGACGAATTTTACAGTATCGAAAAGCAATAGAAATTTCGGCGCAACCTATGCCAACCGGTTTTCTTCAAACTAGGGCCGGCAAGAAGAAACTTAAAGAGTAAACAGCACACTTCAATCATAATATTTGCTGAACTTTACCAATAGAAGTTCGTATTTTCTTCATCAACATTTTTGAGACGAAAGTTATCATCACTCTACGCAGTTCCAGGTTGGATTCGTCAGGAAAAATTTAAGTAATCAAACAACATTTCTGCAGTCAAGACAAAGCACAGTCATTCAACCATTGAAACAAGATGGATAGTTCTACACGTGGGAGCAATCTGCATCGATAAAATTTCGCTCTACCTGTTGCATATGTTGGAGGCAACAATACTGTCACGTGCATTTATACTTCGGTGGAAGGATCATAAAAAGATAAGTGGACTAGCTTGTTGTAGCCTTAGTCTTACACAATTCTATAGTAGAGCCTTTTTGTTTATCTGTTTTATGTTTGTTGGGGTTTGTGGAACCTTAATAAGCAGAATTACATCTCATCTTCGGACGGGTCTGCAATCAAGGGTGTCAGTAGGGAAATTTATGTAATATTTTCTCAAAGAGGCCCGGCTCAAAATGCTGTGTGGAAAGCGCTCTTTGTGAATATACTATATTTAATTTATGTTATAGACGTGCTGTCCTGTTTTTTCACTGTTGTTTGTATGTGTCAGTTGTTTTTTTTAATTCAGTTTTTCTGCATTTTTGTACGTCTATTGTTGGTCTTCTCTAGCTATCATTATGTTGATATATGGATTTTACGTTGTAAATTCGTCTTGTCTAGTCTAACCTTATAGTGTAAGCATATATTTCAAACATTATCCTTTTTTCTACACCTTAGTATTTTCTTCTGTAGCTACACTATTGTACTACGTGTTCTGTCTTATAGTGTACGACACTAATTTTTTTTTTTTGCATTGATTACTTGCTAAGTCACATTTGTAGAGTACTGAATTTTAACGAATTGGCATTGGTGCTGTTTATCGCTCATCAGTACCCATATTCATATTTAGACTAAGTAACTTATATATATATATATACTTAAACTTACATAATGTCTAGTCTGGAGCATTTTATCCAGCTAGGTAAAGAGATGGGAATGCAAGGCCAGGAGCTTAAAGAGTTTGCCATGGAGCAACTGGAAAGAGAAGAAAAGAAACTGGAGAGGGATGATAGAGCAAGAATGAGAGAGATCGAAAAAGATGAACGAATTCAGTTAGAAAAAATAGCAGAAAAGAAAAGACAAGAAGAATTTGAAGAAAAGAAAAGACAAGATGAAATGGCAGAAAAGAAAAGACAAGATGAGATAGATTTAGAGGCTAAGAAAGCCCAATTTCTGCATGAAGAAAAAATGGCTTCTGTAGAGTTGGAGAGACTCAAAGTGGAAACTAGTAATAAACAGAGTAATCAAGAAGGTGCAGGTTCGGTCAAGAGAGAACATGCTTCATCATTTAAACTTCACTTACCTAAATTTAATCAAAATATAGACGACATTTCGTGCTTCCTAAACCGATTCCAGACAGTGTGTGAGGAATACAAACTGGAAAAATCATCATGGGTGATACATTTAATGTCATTACTGACAGGTGAAGCGTTGACAGCTGTGTCAACAATGGATGAGGAAAACATAAAATCTTATGAGGCAGCTAAAACATTACTTTTAAGAAAGTATCAATTAGACGAGAATGGATACAGGCTAAGATTTAAAAAACTCACACCCGAAAGCAACAAGGACTTTAGTGAGTTCATTTCAACTATAAAGTTATGCTTCAATCGTTGGATTGAGTTGGCTAAAATCAAACATACATATGAGGACTTGATGGACCTTATGTTGAGAGACAAAGTACTTTCTTCCTTTAGCCCTGATTTTTTGGCCTATTTACATGAACGGAAGCCAGAATCGTTACAATCCCTTGAGTTGTTAGGGCGCCAGTTTATGACGGCACACCCAGGGAAGAGTGTGAACAACTCTACTATTAAAGAGGCATTACCTGTTGCATCAGCTCATTCAGTGCAGATAAACAACCCTAGAGCTCGATCGCAAAGTATGGATCGAAATTTTGGCAGGAATAATGACCGAAATAGTGGATCTTTCCGAGGACGGTACAATTTTGGCAATCAACCGTATCAATATCAGAGAAACTCCCAACGATATTTTGATGGAAATAGACCATCACAGTGTTACTTTCAATCTAATAGAGGATGGCGTAGATCTGATAATACCTACATGAACAGAGGAGACAGATCCTATTATACAAAGAACAACCAAAACTCTTCTCCATCTCAACACTGTCCAGGTTGTACGTGTCCTCAGCATTCTAATAATCCTCAGAATGGTAGAGAGAGTCGGAATTATTACCGGGGTAATAACAACTTTAATCGCTCTCGGAGCATGGATCGAAAAAACTCGAACCTGAATCATAATACGAGTAGTAACACAGGAGCAGTTAATCCCAATGGGGAAAACACAAATATTGCAAATGCGTGTGCAGCTGATTTATTTAATCCATCAAATTGTTCATAATGCAGCACTCTGTTTCAGCCAGATGTGGTCTCCAGACTTTCCTGCGGTCATCCTGTGCCCGCGTTGTTACCTGCATTAGCCTCTCATGATGGAAAAGGCTCGCTAATGTTTCACAGGGGTTTTCAAAATAATCAACTAGTTTCAGTCTTGCGTGATACAGGGTGCACAACTGTTGGAGTACGCAAATCGTTGGTAGACCCATCTTGCTGCACCGGGGAGAATGTAAAATGTGTCCTATTTGGAGGCACGGTGGAATTCTATCCTGTGGCCATTGTGCACATTGATACTCCATTTTTCTCAGGTCAAGTGAAAGCTTGTTTATTACAGGAACCAATTGCTGACATAATCATGGGCAATATTGTGGGTATAAAAGCGTGTTCACTCCAAGATATAGAAATCTGGGAACGTCAGCATATACTACTCGCTAATATGGTTGTTACAAGAGCACAGGCACAGGCTCAAGAGGAAGAAGAAATGACTAACAATCATGACAAGGAAGAAGATCAACATCTTATGCCGATGTTAACGAAGACATAATTTATTGATATGCAAAAGAATGACAATTCTTTGAAAAGATTTTTCAAATTGGTAAAATCAGATGATGTTGATTGCTCAGAAAGGTCACAACCTTGGTATACAATTAAAAATGACATATTCATTCGTAATGCTAGAGATGCCACATCGGTTCAGCAGCAAATTATGGTACCAACCAATATTCGACCTTACATTCTCAGACATGCGCATGATACAAACTGTGCAGGCCACATGGGCTTTGCTAGGACGAAATATAAAGTCTTACAACATTTTTATTGGCCTGGAGTAGTCAGGGATGTCAAATTATTTTGTCGTTCGTGCAAGACATGCCAACAAGTGGCTACAAAGGGTGCTTACCATAATGCACATATACAGGCTGCGGATATTTCGGTGCGACCATTCGAAAAAATGGCCATAGACTTAATAGGTCCACTGTCAGTTCCGTCAGCCAGAGGTCATAGATATGTCCTCACCTGTATTGATATGTGCACCAGGTGGCCGGAGGCAATACCTCTTAAACATATTGCTACCACCGATGTAGCTGATGCACTATTTCTCATTTTTACGATAGTGGGGTTCCCTGACAATATTTTATCAGATAGGGGAACACAGTTTGTGTCAGATGTCATGTCGCATGTCATGAAACTATGTAATATTGATAGATTGCTTAGCTCTGTTTATCATCCTATGTCCAATGGCATGATAGAACGTTTAAATAAAACGCTGAAACAACTACTGGGGAAAGTGACCACGACGTATCCACAAGACTGGGATAGAGTGCTCCCAGCAGTGCTGTTCGCTTATCGGGAAGTCCCAAACGAACACACTGGGTTCTCGCCTTTTGAGCTCATGTATGGTGCTCCACCACGAGGACCCATGTCGATAATAAAACAATTACTTACAGGTTCGGAGATGACTCAGGAATGCCAGTCATCCTATGAGTATGTGGTGTATCTACGAAAGACACTTATAGACGCTTGGAAAATAGCGACCTATTCATCTGAAAAGGCAAAAGAAAAAGCTAGATCTCTTCAAAACCGTTGGAAAAAGTTAAGGAAATTACTTCCTGGAGACAAAGCTTACGTCCTGCTACCAACGAGAGAGAATAGCCTTCTCATTTCGTGGAGTGGTCCATATGAAATTATTTCAAAATTGACAGATGTTGATTACATTCTTGACGTGAAAGGCAAGAATAAAACCTTTCACATCAACATGCTCAAACAATTCCATGATAGACCTGAATATCTCAAACCTATCTTAGATGCTGTTAAAGAAGTAATCACTGATCATCCTTCATCTTACTCTTCATTGTCAGTGATTCAAGAAGAACCCACTTCTTTTCATGATGTACCGTTGCAACTTCCTGTCATGTCTCTTTACCCGAGAGAATCATGTGTAAATGTATCTATTTGTCCGGATCTATCCAGCGAACAACAATCTCAAATTCTTTCTATTCTAGAGTCATATCAGCAAGTTCTGTCTAATATTCCAGGCCGAACGTCCATAATCACTCACGATATTAGACTCACAGAGTCTGCTTATTCTTTCTAAATAGTTATAATCAAGAAGAAGGATAATAATATCAGATTATGCATGGATTTTCGTAAACTCAATTCCATAACGGAGTCTGACGCAGAGCCAATGCCAGTTCTTGACGAATTACTGTCAAAACTTTCTAAAGCAACCTACTTTAGCAAATTTGACTTAGCCAAGGGATATTGGCAAATACCTCTCACGAAAAAAGCAAAACCTTTCACGGCTTTTGCTACCCCTAAGGGTCTCTTTCAGTATAATGTCATGTGCTTTGGCTTGGTAAACGCACCAGCGACTTTCATTCGGATGATGAGGAAACTATTTTCTCATAGGTCTGATATCATCTCCTATATAGATGACATTTGTTTGTTCCACAACTCTTGGGACGAACATGTTTCTGGATTGAAATCTCTTCTCGAAATTCTTCGCTCTAATAATCTGACAGCGAATCCTTCGAAAGTTCAAATAGGTTTCAAAGAAATTTCTTTCTTAGGTCACAGAGTGGGCCATGGATTTCTGAAAACTGAGGATAAAACTATCTCGAAGATTCTTAACCTAACAATTCCTAAGACTAAGAAGCAGGTGCGGAGTCTTCTCGGCCTTATACAGTTCTATAATAAATGTATGCCTCATTTATCTTCAGTTACGTCAGTCCTGTCTGAGTTAACTACGAAAGGCTCCCCTAATAGAATTGTCTGGACGGAGGCCTGCAACATAGCTCTAGTCCATTTAAAGCATTACTTTTCATGTGCACCAATTTTAAAACTCCCTGATCCTCATCTCCCATTTATTCTCAGGACAGACGCTTCGATGTACGGTATTGGTGGCTCCTTGATGCAAGAAGTAGATGGAATGCTTCATCCAGTGATGTATGTTTCGAGGAAGCTCACAAAGACAGAAACCAGATATCCAATTATTGAGCGCGAGCTTCTCGCGATCATATGGGCTGTCACAAAGCTTCAGCGTTACCTTCTTGGTTCTCGTTTCATCATTGAGACAGACCAGAAGGCCCTGTCGTTCCTTCAAAAATCCAACATGAAAAACGCACGAGTCGCACGTTATGCAATTAATTTGCAAATATATGACTATATCATTCGACCTATTGAGGGCAAGTCCAATGTGCTTGCAGATGTTCTGTCGAGATGTACACATACAGACCTACCCGATTCTCAAGGATATGACATTGCTGGGACCCATTGACCAAGGTACACTGCTGATAGTCTACAGATACCTCGCTAACTTAAAAACACTATCTTGACAATATCCATAACCAGATACATATTATCATCGTTATCAAGAGAAACAACTCAAGTCATTTGAAGACAAGATAAGAGACGTTTTGTGTGTGGATACACTCAAATCGTTTCACACTACATCAAGTTCCATAAACAGTACATAAGATCTGATTTCCGGACAGTCATGACGTATGCGGTAAAGGAACCAAATCAAAAAGTATCTCAAGTAAACAGTATAAGGCTCTTTGTCATATCTTAATGGCAATCCTTCACAAAATGACTGGGATGCAGAACTTTAAAAAGATCATATGTCCTATTCCAGCAAACGAACTTCAAAATTATTGGGGCTCAGAGACTGTGACACTCAAGAGGCAACATATGAAAAGAAATCTCACACAAGAAACAATCGATTTGATACGCCTATGGAGAACTTCGCCATTTGAACATTCTTTTTTGTTATTACTTAAACCAGTTATGTGACTCTAAAGTGTTAAATTGCAAATAGTAAGCTTTCACACTAATGAAAGAAGAACCGATCATTGAAGACACTCAGTAACTATAGTTAATTAGTTTTACACAATGCTACAGACAGCACACACACGATCATGTGGACATTTACATTAACGTAATTATTATACTTACTTAATACTATTTAATTAGTTAGATCTCTCATTTCATTCATCTTTTAATTAAATTCATTCAGATATTTCATTTTCCAAAACTTCACAATTTCACTATCATATTTCTTCACATTTTCATTCATTTTTCTCATTTTTCCATGATGCTGACTACATTCCATAGACTGTTGCTCAGGTATGACATAGACTGGACGGTAACTTCTCGCATTTTCTAAAAATGACTTCCTATATGGAAAACTTTCAGTTTTTGCTGGGGGGCGGGGTAAAAGTGTTACCTATCACTTTGCTCACAGGCTGGTAATTCATTGCTGTGCGCAATGGAGCAGAACGCGAATACGCTTCGATTGTAAAAGCGTGCGAGTTGTGGAATGGGTGTGACACAGGTATTTAGTGTATGACGTGGACAGGGTCTTCTGCGGGGAGAACGAAGGTGATCGTTAGCACAGTTGTGTCTGGCTGGTGTTTTCGAAGTGTATGGATTTTTATGTGAGAGCGACAGACCAGTGTTTATTGTTATAAAATATTTCAGAGTCAGGATAATTGACTCAATTCATTAAGAATGTGTGCCTGATTGTGTGTGGCTTAAGGAGATGGACAGTAAGTGATTTGAATCAATACGGATTTGTAAAGTATGAAGGCGTTGTAGACGATACATAGACATTCTGACTTTAAACCGGCACAACGACATTATTGCTTATGGCTGCTACTGATCACATTTGTATTACTGGTGTAACGTCATATCATCATATGCTCTCAAAAGAAGTGAAGTACACTTATGTTGTATTGTGACATATTAAATGTGATCAGTAGCAGCCATAAGCAATAATGTCGTTGTGCCGGTTTAAAGTCAGAATGTCTATGTATCGTCTACAACGCCTTCATACTTTACAAATCCGTATTGATTCAAATCACTTACTGTCCATCTCCTTAAGCCACACATAATCAGGCACACATTCTTAATGAATTGAGTCAATTATCCTGACTCTGAAATATTTTATAACAATAAACACTGGTCTGTCGCTCTCACATAAAAATCCATACACTTCGAAAACACCAGCCAGACACAACTGTGCTAACGATCACCTTCGTTCTCCCCGCAGAAGACCCTGTCCACGTCATACACTAAATACCTGTGTCACACCCATTCCACAACTCGCACGCTTTTACAATCGAAGCGTATTCGCGTTCTGCTCCATTGCGCACAGCGATGAATTACCAGCCTGTGAGCAAAGTGATAGGTAACACTTTTCGTGCTGATAACGCGAATGTCGTGGGTTCAATCCCCACACTGGCCACCTCCATTGTCAAAAATGAAACATGAAAAATGGTTTCATATCTAAAAGTGGGGACGATTGTGACATACGTCTAGTTTGACAAGTGAATTTTCCCTGATTTGATGGATGATTAAAGGAACTTTTAGCTTTTCATAACATCAGTACCCCCCAACAGCGAACCTATTCCATCTTGGCTCACTAGCTATGCGCAATAACATCGTCGGAGTCTACACGTGGGTTCATTAGTATTCACTGAAGCAGAGCGAACTTTTCACCACGTTGGCTATTAAATATGCAGACTGTTATCTGCCATGCCTTCTGAAAACCGCATTGTCTTAGGATAGGTTAAGCCACACCCACTGTTACCTCTAGAGCTATTTAGAGCCATTATAAGCATGCATTCTCTAGACATTTCGTTCGTACCTGCTCTAAAGGAGTGGCCAGAATCAAACGAAGGAGCGACATAGATCTAAGGCACGATGGTCCTTAGAAGCAGCGTCTCGCAGGATTTGCGCACCTCGATGCGAAGCAAAGAACGCTCGGAAGACCGAGGAAACGGAAGAATCGCAGCGGTTAACAACCAGGAAGCTAGGAGAGGCCTCTCTGTTAGCACGACGGCGAGAATTTCGTTTTTTACTTTAAGATCAAGAAAGGTGTTAGAATCTAACATGTCCCCCTCATTTGTCATTCCTAATAGTATATATGCAGACCTCTGGGAACTGCAGTTATCATTCGTTTTACCAGAGCTTTTAAAGTACCACTAGCTTATAGCTGAATCCTGCTAGACTCCCCAGGGATCTTTCGGCTATATTGGAGTGTTCTGTGCTTAAACGGTATAACACTTTTTAAAGTGATCAGTGGTCTAGTTCATTCATTCATTTTATTTCACTGGATTTTGTGGTTAAATTAAAGCTATTAAATTAAATCTATCTCAAAAGTTCCAGTTAAAGAGTTAATGACATCTAGTACATTATTTCTAAGATAATAGATTCTTAAAGTAACCTTTAAAAGTCGCGAAGGAATTTATAAACTAATTCATTTAGTTTAGTTCTGTACATATAGATGTGTTTTTAACTATCAGGCTCGCGGGAAGCTTTTCTTGAATTTATAGAATTAAAGACGCGAGTGTGTAGAATAGTTAACGGTAAATTTACCGCGCTTTAGAATGTTATCTGATGTTCGGTATGAATTACATGTTTTTATCTTTCATATATATAGGGTGATCGTAACCTTGCATCCGAGCAAGAAAGTAAGAAAGAAAGAAAGAAAGAACATTGTAGAGAGTCTCCCAGACTCAGTTCTTAACACCACTCCAGAATTTGATGAGACTGTTTAAATTTAAATCTTGTGGTGATCCTCTATTTTGGGATTCAGCTATCTAAAATTAGCAGAAAGAAAGCAACACCAAGAACAATTTAACACACAATCAATTAATGTAAGTTTTACTGGAGAAGAACATTGCCAGACCATTTTACTTTATTTACTGCTAGACGGAGAAAGAATATATATATTTTCCTGAACCCTGACAGTGCATAATTCTTCACTGGATTTTAAATCCCCCCCCCTTCCCCCGAAGAACCCCATGCTTTACTGGTCAATCGTGTCATCATCAGTGGGTAAAGCAAAGAAAACACCCCATTGTCAACACCAGGACTTGTGACCGTGCCATCC